>SSSI01004463.1:0-34850 GCA_004796505.1 Oryzaephilus surinamensis | reverse complement strand
TGACCGATAATTCGGGCAATCGGATAATCAAATAATTCGGATAATTGCAGATAACCGTCGTCGGTCACAAGTCGGGTTTGGGTATTATTGAAAAATTGTCGGGTCGGGTCGGATAACATTTTTCGTCCAAATTCCCAGCTCTACAAGCCAGTAAAATATATTAACAAAACTTTTGCATCAAAAATTAACAAATCATAATATTCTATTGATTAGGTAGTAGACGAACCACCTCATACATTACACACTTAAAGTACACGTATTACCAATTTGAATTGTATGTAAAAGAATTAAAATAAATGTCATTGTTCTGTAAGTTAAACTGTAACATATTTTTCATAACAATATCCGCAGGTGTTTATTTTTGAAATAACAAAACCCATTCACTGTTAGGTATAATTAATACTGTCACGTCTATCAATCAAACATTACAAATTGCTTTGGTAGAAAATTATTAAACTGCCCTTGGTCAATACATATATGTTTGTTCAGACATTTAATTCACTCTTAATCCCTTTGAATGAAAATGCCAACAAAAATTATAACTTTTGACAAGTAAATTTAATATGTTAGTATATAATTTTCAACTTAAATACATGATAAAAATATATGTAAGTATAAATAATAAATACGTGTATATATGTTCTCATTTACATTATTCATAAAATGGATCGATAATAGAATAAACAATGATGTACTTTAAAAAATGAAACTAAAAGGGGTAATTTCAAACAGCCCTATTATACAAATATGGTACATTGAACTGTTTTCAAATATTTATTGCCTGACTTATAGTAATTCAAAAGATAATAATACCAATTCACATAGTTATGTATATTTCTTTCACTGCATAATAATAATTGTCGTATATAAAAATCAAGTAAATTGCGTCCATACGTTTTATAAAATCAAGCAAAAAACTGTTGCAAATGGACTTTTTTCCAATTTATTCTATATCGAGTTCTATACCTAATACTAATGGATAATTTGCTCTACAGAATGTTAATTCCAGTGTACAGTTATATGTTATACTTTGATGTGTCGACTTTTTCATCAGTCAATGTAGCAAATTATACCTATATAATGATTATTAATTAGAGTTACTTTATATCTACCTATATATATTTGATTGCTTCCTATGAAATTTCCTTATGTTTGTTTATTTATTTCTATCTACACATTATTGTATTTGAGATAATAGTAGAATGAAAGATGTAATTTTATAGTTTTTGTTTGAAAACTTTGAAATTGATAAAGACTCCTTTGTATACTACATAAAGGTTAATAAATTACCTAGAGTTTAAGTGTTAAGTGACAACAGATATGAATTTTATGTTTATTATAACTAATACAATGTATTAAATGCAATAATAAACATTTTTTAAACATTTATGGTTTATAATTTACTTTAACCATTTTTATATTTCATTCAACTGTTGCGATCTTTTTTTATTTTCTAATTATAAAATTGTAAACATTTAAAACGACTTAGAAGAATTTTTAATTAGAAAACTGAATAACTTTCTCTAATTGCTGAAATTTTCTCTATATAGAAGGAGGAAAAGCGTATTGCTTAATGGTACTTTGTTTATAGTTTGTATATTTACAAATGCAAGTAAATAAATACGTGTAAATATAGATTTTACATTGGAAAAAATCAATAATTATGGTTCACGTATCATGTACCGTATGTACATTGCTAATAATTACATTTATTCAGATATAAAACGATATTAGGTATAAATAAACGATTTTCACATTTGTAAAAGTATTGCATACTGTTACAATCATTAGGGAAATCTTTTGGTCGTAATTTTAATAATTTCCATATACGTTTAGATATTATGTTAAAATATATATTTCTATAGGGTAAATTATCTGTTTGGATGCCGATAATACTGAAACCTATTAATTTTTGAGCGTAATTAGCAATAGTCGACCGACCGAGAGAGAGAGCCAGACATTTTCCAACAATTATCTATTGCTAATAATATAGGTTACATGATGTAATGGTCGATTATGTACCTGGACCGTACATACATTTTCCAAATAAATTATTCTGCATAATACATATATGCATATCTATAAAACTGATCTGTTAACTAAGTTGGACATATTCCAAATATGACCATCATATCTAAATTTTGTCAGCAGTTTGTCAACTGGAATAATTCTAAATAAATATTTTTATTAATTGAATGAAATTTTTTAATTTACAAGTGTTTCAAGTGCTTTAGTCCCAAAGACCACCACTGTGCAATTGACATAATATTATCCCGTAAATATTTATATAATACACATCTGGGATGGTAAAGTGGGTAATTAGTTTTGCCGCACAAGAAGCTATACGAGCTACTTTTTCTGTATATTTTCTCAACCTAATTGGATACCACAGTCTCGGTTAAAGATTATAAATGTTTTTCTCTAGAAACTAATTTATGATTTTATTCATTTTGTCAGGCAATTTTATTATTGTATATAAAATAAAAGTTGGATACATTTGTATAATAAAAATAAAACAGAGATTTATTTATTAAAAACAATTTAAGCCAAAAAAATGTAAATTTTCTAAAAATAAATCAAGATTAAATTGCTAATTGTAACAATAAAGTTGTTTTTTCTGTTGCACACAAATATATAAGTCTTAAAATTCGCTTTGTGGACTTTTAAAGGGAAAATTTATTTCTCTTTTTCAGTTTATTTGCTCACAGTCATCATTTATGCAGTTCGAGGACAACAGCAGTATTTTCGTGTACAACCCCGTGACGTCAAAGTTCAAGAGGGTGGTGAAGCGATGCTCGAATGTGAGGTGGCTAATGTGGCTGGTCAAGTGCAATGGACTAAAGATGGTTTCGCTTTAGGTAAAGAATTTTATCAAATATAATCTTCTTTTCTTCCCACCTGTTTTTCACCGATAATTAAATTAAGTTGAGCTTTAAATTGCCTGTCTAGATATTTTCCGTCCCAATTTTCTGTTTGATTTATTTGAAACCTCGAATAATAACGAAACTCCCAAAGTATACTAATTTATTTACAGAAAATTTCATTTCTTCTCCAACAATAATTTTACGAAATAAAAAATCTATGTATACGTATATTATTCATTTTTGAACTTTTGGACTATTAAAAATTAAAATGTAAAAATGTGTTCAAAATTTAACAATTATACAAATATTTTTGAAAATAATAATTTTAGAATAATGCTATTCTAACACCGAAATAGATAAAGTATTTTCAGAAAGTCTGAAAATACAAACTTAATAGTTTTGCACAGAAAATTTTATTTTTTCTCAAACGATAATTTAAAAAAAAATAAACCAATAAAGAAAAAACATAGTTTTTGAAGTTTTAAAACTAAAATAAAAAAAAAATATTCAAAATATACCTAACAAGCAGTAGGTACTGTGTTGTGGAATAAGTGGAAAAAATGGAATTGATTTCCAAAGATCGATTATTTGTAAAACAAACAATTTCACTTATTTCCGATATCCGATTACATTGAAATATACATGTTATAGGATTTTCGTCTGTTATTCCCGGTTTTCCCCGTTACTCGGTTATTGGGGATAGACGACATGGAGTTTACAACCTCCGTGTGAGCAATGCATCCCTCGAGGACGATGCCGAGTACCAATGTCAGGTGGGACCTGCTAGAATGAATAAAGCCATTCGGGCAAATGCACGTCTCAGCGTTATTTGTAAGTATTTTCTAAAAATCATTTATTAAAACCGAAATTTTTGTTCATCATGTAAAATATATTCCCGCGTATCATTTATTCTGTATATCATTATTTTTTTGATTTATTTACAATAACAAAATATAATGTTAATTAAACCGCAATTGTTTTGAATTTAAACAAGCAATAGTTTAAATATAGCGTGAACACAATAATTTATTCTGCTGGAAATTAGAACATTGTGAAAGATATGTTTTTCGAGAAAATTGAGTTAAAGCATCTGCCAATTTCTCGCTGAAATTATATTTAAAGTTTAAATGAAACATTTTTATTCATTATACTGACAATGTTTTCCTAAATTGAACAATTTTTAATTAAATCATAGACTCTCCTGAATACCTATCTATACGTAGATACTTATATAGGATATAGGTATGGTATTATTGAATTAATTTGGAAAACTAATAAACTCTGATCTGCATTAAACATAGCTGAACGTGAAATCAAAAGCTATTTGTTGTCGCTTCAATGTTTAAAGGTATTTATTTCGATTGAGAAACGTTATTAATGTCAAATGTCTCTTTGTGAAAAAGAGGGTATACAACACCAACGGACCTTGATGCATTCTTTTATGTTAGCACTCTCTAGAAACCAATATTATTTCCCTTTTAACTTATAAGTGAGGGTTGATACTGTATAGGTAGGTAGACGTTTCTTTTATATTCGAATATATACATATATATATATGTAGTTACATTTGAAGACACTACACACAGAAATCAAATTGCAATCTGAACAAAGTCGTTGGGTAAAATTCAATTGCATGACTTAATTTAGCAACTCTTAAATTTAATTTTGTAAATCATTACAATTGCTAAATTATAGAAGGGGGCAATTCGTTCGCAAATTGAATAGGCACTATTAATACATACTTATAGTTTAAAATGAGTTCCAATTCGTTTTTAAATTGCATGTATTATATAGTTTGAACGAAATTTCTTGCATATTTGATTCCTTTGACTTTATTTAAACTGTTTCACGACAAACTGCCATCATTATTAAAGGAAATATGCATGACTCATATTGTGAACTATATAGTGAAGTAAATGAACATGTTGTGTATACTTAGTATATTACGTATATTCATCGTATATATAAGTTGTTGATATTCTAAACTTTGTTATAATGTAACTGTTTTTGAATTCAATTAACATGTTATTCCTCTATATTATGTTGGCAATTAATTTTAGATAATTTCAAGTAAATCATACAAATCATATTTCATGCAACAACACCTATCTAACATTATTTACTCGCCCCTCTAACATAATGATAATAAATAAATCTGAAAGGGTTGTATTATTGTACAGTAATTTGATCTTTAAGTTATTGTTTTGCGCAAAATTTTCATGATATAAGGGTGCCTTCATTAGATGCTCACTTACATTTTGTATGTACATTTTCAAGATTTACTGCTTATTTGAAGTATACTGTTGGATCGGCGAATATTGTCAGAAAATAAATAAAAAACTATTGGGAATTTACGTTTTTCATCAAAAGGCACCCATTTTTCTAGACAAGTATCTACATTTGACACAATCATGAGATATTAAAGTTATAACGGGACTACTGTATACACGTATATGTATCTTATGTATGTTTTTAAAAAATCACAGATAATCGTTTTTTATTACAAATAAATACTTGAACGATTTTTGAACATATTAAAATCATATTAATTTGAATTAAATATGATTTTGTACAATTAATAAATAAAGCATATTTTAACAAGCAATTTCCATTCGCGAGTCAAATAGTGGTTTTGAATCCATTGAAAAATTTCTTACAGGTTGATGAATTTAATTTTCTTCTTTCTTTATCCAAATAGCTGTGTGTTCTCACAATGTATTAGTTTTCCAGTGAGCGGTCTCGTTCATTCTTTCACTAAAAATATTATACCAGTCCCCGTATATTATGTTGAAAGGAAAATATATTTCTTATGTAAATTATGTAAACGAAAACAATTTATATTTTGGGGAAAATTTTAATAATACAAGCATATACGGCGGTGAATGGACATAAAGACGGTTTGCTGTTTTGCTATTTTCCTAATAATGTTTTCATTGTATATGCACATACACATGTAATATACGTGTAAGGAATATTGTCCAAATCATATTACGAAACTAGATCCTGATCCCTTGATAAGACAATAGAAATTAAAGGGTTTACTGGACATTATCAGAATTGTTGTTTCTAAATTATGTGAACATTTACCTACAAACAATGCAATGTTTAAAGTGCATTATTTGGCGATTAGGTATTACAAAATAGATAACTGAGTTCTAACTAATACATTAGAAAATCATTTAAGATTACATGCGGATGTATATAAAGGATGTTTAATATAAAATGTATAATTAAATTAATCTCAAATAATAAAATATCCATATTAAAATATTTTTGGTGTTTCATTTCATTGGGATGAAATGGGTAAATTGTATACTGTATATCGCCGAGTCGCTTCTGAAATGCATTTAGTATCAAAATGGCTTGTTATGGCTAATAAAAGGGACGCCGTGACATTACAGATGACCAGAAACGTGACTGGGACATTGGACCAAAGCCAGAACCACCAAAATCCATCCAAACCGTATTTTCACTATGAACTTTAACTATTACAATTTTCCAGAAGCAATTGAATGCATCTCGAAAATCTGTTAGTGAATAACAAAGTACACTTAAAGTATCTATAGATAGTTTAATTCATTTTATTAACTATCTAGTTATTTTGTTTAAATTTATTTATAAGTGTGGAAAAAGTCAATCAATTTTAACCATTGAATTTCTAACATGTTGTCAACAATAATTCGTCAAATTAGAATTTCATGTTCGTAATGGATTTCCATATAAATTTATTTGTAACCGCATTGAATTCCGCCCTCCTAATTTGTTCTCTGGCATGTCATCATTCATTATGAAATTTAAAATTGCGCTGGAATTATATACACATGCCCTACTGTCTATATAAGAGCTCTTGTATATTGGGTTTCGAAAAAACACACAAACATGAAATTGAATTATCTATAATTAACTATGTGATTCTGTATTTATCATAAACCATGCAGAAGTGAAATTATTCTAATTAACAATAAAACTGATTTTCAAATTGGAAAATGTATTAGTTTGTCGTGCAAACAATAATATGTTTTATTAATATAGAATACATATATGAGTTTTATTTAAATTGTACAAATATTATGTGCAGAGTATTTATTATTAGTTAATGTTAGACAAAGAGAGGGAATTGGCAAAGAGCTGTAGAATTGAATGCGACCCAGATTACATTTTTTTTTCATATTTTAAGTGGATTTGTTTATGGTCATAAAAAATAATACAATTTCATTTTGTTTCACGTTCACCTCAAATGAGTTGTATGAAAATTGAAATAGGGTTTATGGAAGAATAACTACGTCTAATGGATAATTGATGACAAACACATATTTCCCCTCTTTTTCCTTGAAGATATTCCTTGATTTTCCATACACATGGTAAAATATTAAGATGCCATTATTTGTCTCTTTTTCTTTTCCATTCCAAGGAAAATTCTCTTTGCAAACAAATTAAATTATGCATTTTCTTCCCCCTTATATTCTCTATATATACACACACATCCATTTTCTAAAGTACTAGTGAATTATTCGTTTGATCCAAGTTGTGATTACCGCATCTTACACAAGAGGGTTAATTGTAGTTAGGTAATCGTGTATATAAATTTTAAGCAGAACATAATCTTCCTAAGGTAGCTATATTCGAAACTCCTAAGATTAATTACATGTAAAATGTACACATTCCGTTTTATCTGCCTTCAACTATAATGAGGTGATAAATACTTGATACAATTTGTATAGAAATACATTAGCAAGAGGCCTAGATCTTATGTAAAATTTCTTCCTTCCTTAACAGTAATTAATTGATTGCTAGTTTTTGGGCACCAAAAATAATCATTAACCGTTTATATGAAATAAGAGTGTAATTGATGGGTATATTTATGTTGGGATCATTTTTTATCAAAATTATGGTTTACCAAATGGAAATTATTTTCTTAGCCCATTTTTCTAGATTTTTTCTTTAGTTGAATTTATTGCAATAAACATACAACAATTCGGATTTGTCTATTTTGATCCAAAAACATACAAGATCTATGACCTTATTTTTTTGTCATTTCTGTTATACTATCCTATTTTTGTTCAGATAGTGCTACTGAAAAGATTTTAATCTCGTCAGTAGTAAATAAATATAGTTTTTATGACTATACTACATAAAGATATTTTTCCGTCAATTGTGTATTTTACAATATATATGTCCTCTTTTAACTTTTTTTGTTATATACATATATGTATATATACAAATATGTATACCAATTTTAAAATAATAACATTATTGTTTACATGAATCCGGATGTACCTACATAGTATGCAACAAATTTAAATGAGAAGATAAATATTTATTGTTTTATAATTAGAGCAACTCTCATTTCATACATTTAATTAAAAAATAAAATGAACTTTTGTCTCGAACAATAAAAAAAATGTGTGTGGATGAAAGGGCAGAATAAAATGCGTCATATTTTTTTACTCTGAATGTATTTAAAACGAAAAAAGTTCTAGTTCATCACCTGAAATTGATTAAACCTGAATATTTCACATGCTGTTTTTATTTACCCAAGTTTGACGTCAACAGGACGAACCCTGGATGAACTTAAAATGCTTAACGTGTATTCAAATTTATCAAAAGGTTGAACAAAGTTTTATAACGTTCTTGTTTATTGTTTATTTTAAACTGAATATCAATTAAAATAGTTAATAGTCGGGTACAGACTACAGAGTAGTAGAATAATGTAGTGGTTAATAATAAACAACAAATACGATATTCATATAGTGCTGAAACACAGAGAGTATTTGGGAATTTAGCGACAGGTGTTAAAATGAATTAATATACCCGAGAATATGACCAAAACGAAAACTTTGATTGCTTAGTTGGTCATTTATAAATCATTATGTTTTGAAATTTCGAACTCGTTAATCTAAAAGCATAAAACGCTGAATTTGTTTTTAATAAGCCATGTAAGTTTCAGAAGACGACAGTTTTCAACTGTATACTGAAAAAAAGTTAATAATATTGCCAACTTGCAGTTTAATTTTATTTAGACGAAACTACATATAAAATTGAGTTTTCCTGAAGAGGCAACAGAACAGAGGCAAAGAAAAAAGTTAAGAAAAAAAAAACGAAGGGTAGTTTTATAACTGTTACTGCTTGCACTTTATAATTTTATTTTGTACGGTTGTCGACTTTTGAAGGATTTCCTCTATAAAAATAAGTTAGCAAACGCCTAAAAGAGTGTCACATCTTCAAGATCAAACGACAGAGTTATGCGTCAAGGGATAAAAAAATACAAATCGAAATTCACCTCATATACCAGTCACCATTAACAAAATTCAATTTGTATAAATTTAAGGTGTACTCATTATACTTTTTTTTGTAATATTGTATATTTGTTGCAAATATTAGCTTCTTGTCGCTACCACAAACGTTTACGGTTTTCATTCAAAAAGGTCCAACACTAAACAAATCAAATAAAACTAAAATACACAACCGTAGCTAGCGAACTTTAATTAAAGTTTCGCATAGTTTAGGAAATCTAAATAATCAACTACCTAATTTAAACACACGGTATATAGAAGAGTAAACAAATGTTGTGAATATATAATTTATATCTTAAGTTTACGGATTGTAATTATTTTTTATTCTCCCCTATAATACTGATAAGAACATACAACATATGCCATTTTTAGTATACAAGAGAAACGTGAAATTATTACTGCAAATATAAACATTTATATTGTAGCTTTTTATTATTGCAAAAACAGGATGATTCTTGGAGGTGGTGTGTTGTTGGACTAAATTGCTTATTACACTCGATATGATATCGTTATAGTTTGCGACATGAAGTTCACACTAGCTTTATTGCATCAAAAACCATTCCGACTAGCCTTCCGTTTTCCAAAAACATTGTTAACTTTTATTTTTATGGTTTCAGATGTAATTTTCGATTATATTATTCTTTTTAATAAGAACGTTATCTCGATATTATTTTTAAAATAATATTCTTCTATGTCGACTTTTTATTTTGTTTTATTTTAAAAGCATTCCTTTTCTCATATACATATTTAAATAATATAATTGTTGTGAATTTATTAATATTCATAGTAAATAAAAAGCTGGTACTTAATATAAATTTCATTTTTAATTCACTTTTGAATCTAAATACATCAACCCCTATTGACAACAGTTTAAATGTGCGGTCACGAAGCTATAGTATACGATGAATATAGTAAGCAGAACCCGGTGTCACTAAGTGCGTTAATTTCGCCTTTAGCAAAGTAAGAGAGACGACAGGTCCCTGGCTACTGTTTTGAACTAATATTTGTCTTGGACAGTGCTTTTGTCTAAACGGCATAATGGACAACGGTCTCTTTATAAACGTGCACCAAATCTCCAATCGTCCAACATTATTAGTTTACAGATCTCGCACACCTCTACCCCTAAGGACTACGTAACGCTTTCTACTCTTTACTAGACTGTGCATCTCTACACAAGAATTAGGTGAGACCGAAAACGGGAACGTGTCGAGATTTCTAAACTAGCTGACAATTCCAATTAGTTACTTAGGGGTGAAAGCATAATAAAAGCACGCAAATAAATTATTTGGTTTTTGGAAATCGGAATTAGCTAGGATATACTACATTGTGGTGTATGTGTTTTTTTTTTGCTTTACAGCACCACCCTCTTCGGTGGAAATACTGGACCACAGACACAATTCGAAAATAGAAATTAAAGAGAATCAAGAATTTCATTTGGAATGCAGGGTGAGAAATGCTAAACCGGCAGCGAAAATTGTATGGTATCGAGGCAATGTCGAAATTAACATACGTAATAAATGATTATTAGTTAATTTTCGTGTTAAATATATTAGTTTTTTTTCCAATAGCAAATAGAGAAGATCAAACAATTGAGGTGCCCGGAATGAATGGTGCGAAGCGCGTTATACGCTATGATACCCATTCAAGGATTTCTTTGAAACCGACAGCAGAAGATGATTATGCAGAGTACTCGTGCGAGGCGCGCCATGAAGCCATAAATGCCGACATCCCTATGCGTGCCACTGTACAATTAAGTGTACTTTATCCACCAGGTTTGCCATACATTGAAGGCTACACAGAAGGTGAAACAATTCGTCGTGGACAAACTGTTGAATTAGTGTGCAGAAGTAGAGGTGGCAATCCGCCAGCTCAATTAATTTGGTATAAAAATGGTGCACAAATACGGATGGCTTATCGTACAGCCGGTAGAGTATCTGAAAATGTATATACATTTACGGCTGAACCGGGCGACAACAAAGCCCGTTTTAAATGTGAAGCTAGTAATGTAATGTCGAAATCACCATTAAAAGCAGAAGTTGATATGACAGTTTTGTGTAAGTGTTGCTGTTTGTGGTTTTTACTGGAACTGCATTTAGTTATTAATTTTATTATTTTGCCAAACAGTTTCACCAGCTCATGTTACGATTTCTGGTCCAACGGAGGCCAGAGTTGGTGATCCGGTACCATTAACATGTACAACATCGAATTCAAATCCACCAGCTGAAATTAAATGGATTGTTGCTGGTAGACAATATCGAAACTCTACATCGAGAACAATTGTTTCTCCAGAAGGCGGATGGATTACAACTTCTAATATCACAACTGTAGTGGAACCAAATAAAAGGAGTTTAGTAGTAATTTGTCATGGCGTCAACAATCAATTGACAGAAAATGTTATATCCACGCATACGATCAACGTTTTATGTAAATATTTCCATATAAATTTAAATATACGAAAGATTAATTGTTTTTTTCTAATTCAGATCCACCCAGTCAACCCTTTATTCACGGCTACATGGAAGGTTCACATGTACCTTCTGGTACTGTGCAAAAAATATCTTGCACATCTTCAGGAGGCAATCCATTAGCGACACTGACATGGTACAAAAACGATAAAAAGGTAACTAATTTCCTTATACGATAATTATTATTCAGTTTCTGATGTTTTTTTTTTGTTCTGGCAGATTCACTCAGCAGTAAAAACAACAGACAAATCCGTCACTGCGGAAATAACGATTTTAACGAATGTTACGGACAATGAAGCGAGATATAGATGTGAGGCTGCAAATTCTGCGACGGAAATCCCTTTATTTGAAACAATCACAATGAGTGTATATTGTAAGTTTCTTGTTAAATTTTTAATAGAAAAAAATTGACTAGAAAGTTGAATTTGGAATTATAGTTCCGCCCGATCATGTGAAAATTAGCAAAGATCCACCAGAATTAAAGCCGAACGAGGAAGCAATATTGACATGTGATTCAAGTTCAAGTAATCCGCCAGCGAAATTGTCATGGTGGCGTGAAGGAATTCCCGTACAAGGGCTGTATAATACAACAAAGCCCGGCCTACATGGTGGTAGTGTGTCTAGTATTGAATTGAAATTGAATATCACTGAACAAATGAATGGAATTATTTATACATGTCAAGCCAGTAATGAGGCCTTACAACGATCAGCACACGATGCTATCACTTTACAAGTTTTATGTAACCACACATAATTGTAAAATTTATAACAGTTTCATACAATTTGAAAAATTTTAGATAAACCCGTTTTTGACAAAAACAACGAAGAAACAATCACTGGAATCGAAAATGAACCTTTAATTATATCTTTGAAAGCAGATGGAAATCCAACGAATATAGCGTACACATGGACAAAGGACGGATTGCCTATCACTCAAATTTCATCAAGTACTGGAATGGAGCGAATCGTCTCAGATGGTTCAATATTAAATATTACGAAATTGAGCAGACACGATGCGGGAACATACACTTGTGAGGCGCTTAATTCTCAAGGCAGCGCTATGACTAGCATTAATATTACAGTACAATGTAAATAATTTATTTCCATTATTCAAACGTGCATTTTCTATTAAATTTTATTATTTTCAGATCCCGCTTCAATTGTGGCTACAAGTGAGAATGTTGTTGTCAATCCGAAAGAAGATGCTACTCTTTCATGTACGGCAGATGGAAATCCTCTTGGCGACGATACAATAATATGGAAAAAGGAAGATTTTCATGATTTTGATGCTCGTACATCTGTTATGTATGATAAAAATGGAACATCTTACTTAAGAATCACACAAGTAACACGAGAGGATTTAGGAAACTTTCAGTGTATCGTTAATAACGGTGTTGGGAATACATCTACAAAAGATGTTTTATTGATAGTTAAACGTAAGTGCCGTTTTAAATTAGCATAATTCCATAAATGTTCAATTTTATTTCACCAATATAGATAAGCCAGAAATTGATGAGCATCCTACCCTACTAAAGTTCGCAAGTGATGCTGGCGATACTGGCAAATTAATTTGTCGAAGTCATGCTTCACCATTAGCTAGATACACTTGGGCACGGTCTGGTTCGCCAATTACGTCTAATACAACCGGAAAATATTACACCACATATAGACAAGTAAAACTCTAGACAACATGGCATGTTTTTTTTAATAATAAAGCTGTATTGAATTATTTTTAGTTGGACTCTTTACGATCCGAATCCATTTTATATATAACTCATGTAACATCAGCAGATTATGGGAATTATGAGTGTGTTGCACGTAACGAGCTTGGTTTTTCAACAGTATCACCTCGTTTAGAAGTCACTTCGGCACCTGATACACCCACATTACTAACAGTTGTTAATGTGACTCATGATTCTGTAACATTAACTTGGACGCCGGGATTCGATGGTGGAATGAAAGCATCTTATCGCATACGCTATAGACAAGTTTCAGATGATGGTTATAAATATGAGGATGTTATACCATCAAATGTGACTTCATATGTGATACGGGGACTGAATGTCAATACACAATATGTATTTTCGATTATGGCTAGCAATAAACTGGGTAACAGCAAATATATGCCTGATTTATTGTCCGCAAAAACATCGAGTAAGATTTTATACTTGTTTTTATTTTCGTGCAATACTGGACTTGTTTACGAATTATCTATACAATCGTAACCAAGCCTTTTACGTTTTAAATTAACTAACTAATGCTTTTTTTAAATACTTTTTTGTAACGCCGTTCTAATTTGGTCTCATTACCAAACGATTTTTAGTAATTTTTACTCAAAAATCGTACAGTAATCGGGGTGATTACTGTATTATTGTATTTGTCTTCAATTATTTAAAATTAAAGTTTATGGTGCAATTGTGGCAATTACTGACCTTGATAGTTGGTAAATTTGTTCAATTGTTTCATCACCAACCAAAAAAATATCCCTAAATTCGAGCAACCATTAATTTTTTAGTTAAAAAAAATTAAATAAATTCGAATGTTTGTTACAAAAAAATCTTGTGTTTTACTCAGGCGGAAGATATTTGCAAAATCTCGCCTTTGAAAGTCTCAGTTTCGCCTCGTCTTTCAAAATATACTCAATTTTGCAAATACTTTTTTCCGCACTTGTATAACAAATAACTATTTTAACATACTTTCTTTTCCATATCATTTGCTTCTACTAACAATAGATAAGCTACCCCCATCTTACACCTCACCCAGCTTAGATGAGAAAAACTTAAAAGATTTTCCCGGGTTTCTAATAATTATTGGGACTATCATTGGTACATTAATAATTCTGATGAATGTTTTGTTGATTGGATGTTGTTTGCACAGAAGAACCAAGAAACGTGTTTCAGGTAACTAATTTTTTATTTTTTGTTTATTTAGTGTACAGTGATCAAGGTGTTGAAAAAATAATTCCGGAGGATTTATTAGAGAAACAAGATTTGCCTAGAATTGTTATTATTAGTGTAACTGTAATTGGTGTAATTCTATTACTTATAAATATCGGATTAGTAGCTGGTTGTATGTTAAAGCGAAGAGCTAAACGTATACGAGGTTTGTTTTGATTTAATTTTCTCTTTTTTTCATTTGTTAGTAATTCAAATATTTATATCTTCTGTTAACTAATTGATTTATATACTTTTTACAGAACAAAGTAATCAAACGAGCAAATCAGCTACAATTGAAATGTATGCTCCAAGTAGCTATAACGATACAGTGACGGGCGAAACTTTATCGTCTGTTAGTGAGAAAAGTGAAACATATAGTAATGAAGGCAGCAACAACGATTACGTGGTAAGTTTTTCTTATAACTAAAATCAATAACTAATTAAAACTTTATCTGGTGATAGTTTTGCTTCAATTAATTTACGTTTATAAATTAGTTTACTAGTATACAAAACAATTACATTCAATAACAGACTAATTTCCACCAAAATCAGCATTTTATTATAATTTCGCACGTGCCAAAATCTAACTTCCATGTTATGTAATTCCGATAATCAAGAAAATTTATTTTGTGAAGCTTACACACGTTTCATAGATATAACAAATATTGTTATAAGGCTGATATTTCATACAATTGTACAATTAATGAGAAACTATAAATGGGAGTATTTCGCTAATACAAATTGCTTAATGTTGTTAGGATGACGGTCGCAAGCCAGCCACAAACACGTACTTAATAGACCACCAAACTGAATATCCAGGTGCGTACCCTGTGTACGAAATGCAAATGCCAATGCAGGGTGGTAATATGGCTCATAAGACACACACTTTGCCTCATCCCCATCACCACCACCATCACCAAATGCATGATCAAAGGCCTAGAGCTAGGGATGATCAGAGTCTCGGATACAACGGTAGCATGTCAGGTAATTAACAGCACAAATTATTGCAAACAAATCACAAAACTAATTTTTGATTATTTTTTGATAAACATTTGTAATATGGTAATCTTGTTTTGACTTATAGCGAAATCGTCATACGTAAGTGCCCCATCTCCAGCCCCACCAGCTGATGGTTCATATTATAATATGTCTGATCGCTATTTGTCGTACCCTCCACCACTGGACTTTCAAAATCCACCCCCGATTCCAGCACATCCGCACATTACACATACAATTACACCAGCTACACCGCCTCTACCATCAAACGGCTCGTTATTACGTAATCAACGTGGTTTGGTGCCACCGCCAGACGTATTACACAATACAAATCAAAATGCACAAATTTTACAAGCTCAGACACTTGCTCAAAAACGTGAACTTACTAGTTTTGGTAACGGTTACGGTGTTAACGAACAAGAAGGACATCTTGTCTGAGACATGGATGATGTTTTATATGTTTTGTAATTTATAATTTCCAAAATAATAAAATTATCGTTTTTCTTGTCGTCCGTTTAAAAAATAAAATAAAAGTGCAAAAATAAACTGTGCTATCATATGTTTTAAAAAGACTTTTTACAAAAGATATATTATTTATTTGATATAAATACTCATTAAATGTGATTTACTACAAATAGGAAATTGATTAAAGAAAAGCAACAAGATATATCATTGAAGTAAGATTTTTTTTAGGCTTTTTTTTGTGTAAATATTCCACTTTTAAATTTTCTCTGTTTATTAAATAGCAAAAGTAATACGATTTCAGGCTGTTAATAGAAAATGTTTTTATTTAAAGTATGTAATACCGAAATTTATTGAAAAAATAAAAGGCTGCCAAAAATTTGTATATAGATTTTTAGTCTTTATGACTAAAAGCTCTTTGTGACTGATAATCAGTTGTAATTTTCAATAAATAATGTGATTTTATATATAATATGAATATATTGTACGAATACTTACTTAATATTTAATGTGCTAATAATTATTTCTACTGCCTTTGTTATGTAAATATTCTTTTAGTTCAACTTAAATACTGTAAACAATAAGTTGTATATTTTCTTTAGAAGATATTTATGTTTAGTTTTTAATGGAAGATAAATGTTTTTATTACTAGTCCACTGGAATAACCAAAGTGTTTTTTTCATTAAATAATTTGATACATTTTTTTATTTGTAAAGGACTTTTATGTTTTTAGTTCTTTTTTAAAACATTTTTGTAAAATAGGAATTTTTCATTATGTTTCATTTGTATAATAAATATTTTCTTTCTATTATTTTTCGTTTATTTTAATTATATACTCGTAAATATAGAAAATAACACGCCTGGCAAATAAAAGTTATGGAACTTATCCAGTAAAAATATAAAACTAATAATTTTTATTTGCCGGTTTCGGACAAATAGGGTATAAACAGGAGCATAAATAATAACAAAAAAAAGCTTTCAACATATAATTTATGAAATAACACAATAATACAATCATTTTATAAAAAAATTCATTCAAAATAAAACAAGATCAAAAGCTTTATTTTTTTTTTTAATTAACTCTAAATTTATACATCTATGTAAAAATAATGAAACTAATACCTTCCAATTTTGCCAATGTAATAAATAGAAAATTGTACAGAAGTGCCTTTATATAAATTAAAAAACAATCTGCCGCATGTAATTATTAAATATGGTTGCAGTGGATTTTTTTCTGAAATTATTGAATGCATAAATGTTGTCAAAATAATTTGTTATTAATATTTTTGTTCAATTTATAACATTAAAGATTAATATTATATAAAGAAATTTGTAAATCTTGTAAATATTACATTAACGATAAAAGTACATGTAAAAATTACCATTTTACATTCTTGTCATGAACAATTACTTAAAAAAAAGTACACAACACACATTCACACATCCAACATAACAATTTATGTGTTGCTTTGTGATAAATAATACTAGATTGATTATATTATGCATAAATAAATTCTTTGTTTCAATTTTATTGTTAAAGAAAATGAATGAATGCTCATCGTAAAAAAATGATAAAAAACTGTTATAAATTTGTCCAGTCAATATAACTTATATGTCTGTTCATCTCATACTGTATATTGTTAAAACTTATGAATAATAAACGCTCATAAACATTTCTTAATGAATTTTTTTTAGGCATATTTATAGTTTTTGAATTAGATTAAATGTCATCATGCATAAGAATTGTATCTCTAGTTTGCATTCTTTTATATGGTAAAAAATTCTTTAAATCAATTTTTCTATATCCCAAATATGTAAAAAGCACAAAACAAATACTAATAACTAAAAGCACAATCAATATATATATTCCCACAGTAAGAAAAATTAAAGTAGTATGATTAATTGGTTCAGATTCGATTTCGAATTCATCATTCGATTTTTTGAATGATTTGTTGTAAATGTTATTTAAATTGTTTGTATAAAGTTGATTTTCATTTACGTTGACAAGTTCGTTTTCTTCTTTACAATTAATTCCTAGTATAGCATGAACACTTAAACTATTCCCTGGCAAAATTTGCACATATTTTTTCTCAAATGTAATTATAATTTTATGTAATGTATTACAATGCCATTTATTTCCATCCAATGATAATATTTCCAATAATGGTAAATAGGTAGTTAGCGCTTCACTGTCAAGTTGTTTTAATTTGTTATTATGTAGAAATAAATGTTTCAGTTTTCCTAAGGACCGAAATATTAATGTCTTAAGATGGGATATTCGATTAGAGGAAACATCCAAAAAATATAAGTTACTTAAGAAATGCATATTTTCATAAGATAATGAAGTTAGAAAATTTGATGAAATATCTAAATGGTTCAAATTTTTCAAATTGTTGAAAATGTCATGAGATAGGTTTCTCAACTCATTGTTATTTAAATGCAGTGCTTCAAGAGACACTAAAGACGAAAATGTATTCTGTTCAATTTCGGAGATCTTATTAAAACTTAAGTCTAAGAGACTCAAATATGAACAATTTTTAAACGAAACATTGTACAATTTAGTTAAATTGTTGTTACTTAAACTTAATTCAACAATATTTTTGTTATTCAGATAAATAGCATTGATATGATTACCGCGTGCATAAAATGCATTTGTTATGAATGTGTTGTATTTACTCATATTTAATAATGTGTTATTTGTTTCAGTATAAGAAATATCTAGTTTTCTCAGGTATTCAAACTGTGTAAAAATCTTTTCATTTACATTTAGAATTGGATTTGAAGAAATATCCAATTCATTTAGGTGTAAGTTATATGAAAAGAGCTCAGGAGATATTATAGTTATTTTATTATTATTAATATTTAAAATTTTCAAATATATATTTTGTCTGAACGTGTCATTACCCAAAGAAGTTATTTCATTGTAACCCAAATGAAGTTCTCTTAAAGAGGTCAACTTATTGAATAAATCTTCTGGGATTTGTTTTAATTTATTGTTATTCAAATTAAGTTTTAAAATTGTAGTTCCAAAAGCATCTTTCTCAATATCTGTTATATTATTAAAACTCAAATCCAACTCACGTAATTCATAAGTTACATCAAATATTCCTTTTTTGATTTCTTTTATGGAATTATTTGATAAACTAATATGTATAAAAGTATGTGGTGAAAATAATGGAAGTTTATCAATTACATTAAATGCACCAGGTAAAATTGTTTCAATATTAGCATTATTTATTGTAAGGTATATGGGTGACGAATTTCCCAAAAAATTCTTTTTTAAAACTGATATGTTAGCTGGCTCGGTATTAATAAAGTCACAATTTACAGCATATGCAGGTATTTTTCCATCCTCCAACTGAACAGTACAGCCATCCAGATCATTTATAAACGTCATTGTTATCAAAAGAAGATATATAGTAAACGACCTGGTCAAGAAGAAAAATTATATACATATAACTAGAGTTTAATTAACACTGTTTTTCGATAATAATAATAATAATATAAAAATTAGAGTATTTTGTTAAAAAACATCTTAGATGTCTTATATTACTTACATAATTATAATTTCACTAACAAAAAGATGCACAAATTTTTTATACCAGATAAGTATCTGTAGAAAAGGGTTTTAGCGACAAATGAACACTGCTGAAAGCGAAATACATATTGTACATACATCGAAATTCTGATAACGAAAGTAAATATTTAAATCTAAAATTTTGTTTCTCAATATTTTTTAATATGATAAGATATCAATTATTAATATTAGATTTTCTGTGTAAAAGTACATTATAGGTACCTACGTTGTACCTACACTTACATGTATTGAATATCTATTATCTATTACAAAATCAATTCCAAAGGCACGTAAATATATTTCTGTTATTTACTTATTACTCTTTGCAAAATTTTATTTACAAACATTCAACTAACAAAATTCTATTACATCCTGTATAGATTTTCCTGTTTGTTTTAAAATAAAACGAACAATTATTTTATACATATAACTAATAGTCAGATGAAATTACAAATTAACTTATATTATCATAATCACCAAATTAAATAATGGAATTCTTTTAAAATTTGAACTGGTTTTAAACAATGACAAAATAATCTAATTTTCTTGTAATTATTATTTTTCTTAAATTGGAAATAAACATTGAATAAATTTAAATGTAACCCAGTAACCTAATAGAAACAAAATATTTTGTGGCAGTAACTCAAGGTTGATGCATTTTGCGACATGCATCCTATATTAATTTTATGCATTTTTAACTTTTTATCAATCAAGTACGAAAAGTGTTTGATAGAATTTACCTACATATGTAAACACGCTATAGTACTGATAACGTTTTAATTAATTTAATCATTAATAAGGGACAAATATTTTTGAAAAATAAGGTCGATGATGGAAATAGGAAAACAAAAAATATTTCCTATATAATTTGGTTTATCATAAGAGGGCTATTGTAATCTCCCACAAACCTTGCACCTTTTCTATGAACAAATATAACATGTAATACTATTAGGCGCAATATGCACTTCAATTACATGTGTAATGTGTATATCTGAATAAAAACAATGCCAACCTTCAAAACTAGACAAGGTTATCATTAAAACCAATGATTGCCATTGAATTGTAATTTTATATAATCGATTTAAGCTACCCTTGAATTAGCTACACCACCTGAGGTAGGGGATTTGCAATTTATCCCTACTAATTTCAATTATTTTCTTTACAACTATGAGAACAATATATAAAAAATGTTATTTTTTATTGGTGGTTAGTAAACGTTTTGACTAATTCTAAAACAAGTAAAAAACATTGTAATTAGTTATTAAAACAACGGCCATAATTATAATCGATTTATCACTATCGAAATTAAATTTTATACATATACAACGTAAATTCAATAAATCAAATAAAGGGTTTATTGAATAATTTTTTGGTAAAACGTCTTTATTTTTCTAAAAACTGCGTAAATCAAAATGCAAATAAATTATTTACTACCGATAATAATGCTAATATGTGGTATAGATGCATTCAACAATTGTAAGTAATCTTTATTTACAAATGTTTGACCTGCTTTATTAAAATATTAACTATGTTAAGGTCTAACAAATTTACAATATCATTAACAAACATTTACAACTGTTAACAATTCAGTTGCAGATGTTAAATGTGGTGAAAGACATAAAAGTGACAATCGTGTTAGTAGAATAGTAGGCGGACATAATGCCGAAAAGGGTGAATTTCCCTGGATAGTGTCAATTACAAGAAGGGGTGGCCACTTTTGTGGTGGCACTTTAATTAACAACAAATACATACTGACAGCTGGACATTGTTTGTGCACGTAAAAATAAAATCATTTAATTTATTTACAAACAAGTCTTCATTTCTAATTTACAATAAATATTCTAGTGGAATTGGTACAGATATTTTAAAACCAACTAACATTAAAGTGACTTTATCACAGCATGATTTAACAAACAAAGAAAATGGAGCATACGAAATGCCCATTAAATCAATTACTGTCCATCCAGAGTATATTTGCAACAAACCAAAGGATGACATCGCCATACTTGAATTGGATGGTAATTTACAATGGTCGGATTCAGTTTCACCTGCATGTCTACCAATCGCTTCTTCTGATGATGGATATCAAGCAATTGATGATGGATTAGCAACAGTCGCCGGTTGGGGATGGACAAATGAAGATAGTGGAAAAGGTGGTAGAGCAAAAATTTTACAAAAAGCCAAAGTGAATGTCATCGAAACGGAAAAATGTCGGGCTTGGTATAAATCGCAAGGGAAAAAAACGAAAATCCAAAATACACAAATCTGTGCAGGACATGAACAAGGAGGTGTTGATGCCTGCTGGGTAAATTCCAGAATTCCAGATAAATATAGTGCCATTTATAATGTTTTAAATACTTTGTTTGTATTTAGGCTGATAGTGGTGGCCCATTAATGATGGGAACAAACAATGATGGTAAACAAATGATGGTAGTTGGTGTTGTTTCAACTGGAATTGGTTGTGCACGACCTTATTTGCCTGGTTTATATACGAGAGTTTCGGAATATATCCCATGGATAAGAGAGACGATTAGTAATTGAAAGACTAAACAATTTTACCAAATATAATGCCAAATATAACTATTTAAATTATTTTAATCTGTATAGTTTTCTGTATGAAAAATATTTACTAATATGTATACAATGTATACTAGCTTATTGTGCCAAATGAACTAAATAAATTATTTTTACTAATTTGCCGGAAATTTATTTGTTCCCCACTTAAAACGGAAAATTATTGACCTTCTACTGTAAAATTCATTTAACAGTAAAGATACATAAAATGCTGGTTGGTATTTATGTATTATTGTGATGTAAATTAAAGGAAACATAATTTTAAGAAACGCAATTTATAGGGCCATGAAAATAAATTCTTCAACCCATATTTGTTGGCAATACATTAGGATGTACGTAATACTATAAGAAAAGAATAGATCAAGGATGTTATATGTATTGATATTGTGAAGATTTCATAAAGAAATGCTAATAATACGACCTTTGGCATGATTTATGTTCGTTATTAATCAAAATTTTACTGCCATCTGTAACAAATTGTAACGGTGTACCACATCTTATATTGTTAATTAGATTAAGGCCATTAGAATTCTTTTGGAAATAAATGAGTGCGTGAAAATATCGGTTTCCAGTCATTTATTTGTTAAAATATGTATGTATAAAACTGACATACAACCAATTGTAAAATGTAATCTACATGTTCTTATAGAGAAAAGAAAATCATTTATTTTAAAAATATGAACAAATGCGAAAAATGTATGTGTTTACTTTACTAGAAAAATTGATATAAATACTTGTACAAATACTCGTAATGCTATATAATAGATAATTAGACATGCAAGTTTTAGTACTGAATAATCTTGATTAGATTCGAATTTGAAAATGAATTTCCTTGAAAAAATTAAATCTTTCATTTATCAAAGTATAAAATTTTATTTTATAATTTATATCATAAATCACTATTATAATTTATAAGTTCTACAAATAGTGAGAATTTCGTCAGATTGTCGTTTTAATTATAACTTATATTTATATATCATTTTAAATCAAAGCAATTAAAGGTAGTTTAATTATAGTTGTTAAGCGCTAAAATCAATCAATAATAAAATATAATTTATTGACAATTATTCATCAATAATGTGTCATGAATAATTAAAGCATTTTCTATACAAACAATTCCTCATATCATCACATCAATTTGAAATGAAAAAAGTAGAAAAACTACTATAAATTAATAAATCACACAACTACATCGCATACAAATTGAATTGATTGACTTCTATAAAAGTTAAAAAATAAAATAAACATTATTTCAGCAATTAAAAGTAATCTAACTCGTCGGATGCTTTAATTAAATATTTAATGTTTATTTTTCTTTTAGAAACCGTATTGACTTATAGAGAAATGAAATAATTACTCTATAGTCTATAGTGTATCGTTTAGAATTGTGATGATCCCAATCACTTAAATTAATCAGTACTAATGTGTTGTTGAATTGCCTAATAGTGCAAATGTGTGGGTTGGAATGCCCATTACGGGTATCATCTAACTAGGTCTTTAATCTATTATCGGATAATACACTCTCGCTTTCAACCACGAAAGTGGTGCTTTCTTTACAATCGCAGTTTCATAAATGGACGATAACTATCTGCCACTGAGAACGTACATGCTCATAGATTTTTATGTTTTTGCATGAAAACAAACTATGTATACTGATTGCTTTTTAAGAAAACTAGGGATTCGTTATATTTGTTTATATTTTACATTAAGTACAATATAAAATCGCATTTTCTATCTAAAATTCTTTTTCTCCCGTTAATTCGTATGTAGCATCTTAAAAGTCATTCATCATACACGTTTCTACTACAGTCTGTAGTAATTTTATTTGATTTTTTTGGATTGTAGCCTTGCTCCTGTTTTCAACAAAAGTATCATGTACACACATTACGCAATTACTGAGCACGATGCGACTATCTCTATTATATACATCCTACTACAATTTTTTTTCATGACATTCTGCATAATTCTAACACGTACATTCTTTAACCGTATACATATACCGTATATTGCAACTTGTTGCATCTTTGAAAGAAGATACACTTTTACAAACAACAATATAAATAATGTGATGATGCGAAATCAAGTATGGAGTATTTCGTTGTCATTTCTACCATATAGAAATATGTTACGATTACATTCAAACTTGTATTCTAATTTAAAAATGCCATTAAGCGACTGAAAATTGCAAAAATGGATCCATTACTATATAGCGGATGCACTAAATACATGAATCTGAATCACGATCGACTAACTATATAAACGTAAAACATTTTCTTTAAATTCATTCAATTTGTGTTGTGCCTTTGGAAGCAGTTCATAAGTTCTTATGGTGGTTTTTACATATGCATGTATGTAAGAACACTGAAACCATGAATATGGTAAGATTACTCAAAAAACTGTATTAATTATTCTAGTACCTATCTATCTCCTTTTATTATTTTAGAAGTTTAATATAGGGTTATTGTTAATTGTAATATCTTACGTTAAAAGTGAACCTCCAGTTAATTCATACTTACCACCGAGTAACGGAAACAGTACGTATAATTGTCTTGTAAGATATTCATCATTTTAAAATTCCATTGTACAATAGATGGAGGTCTCAATCCTACATATGGACCACCTGGATTTCAACCAGGCACACCTCTAAATGGAAATAATGGCAACGGTAATGGAGGTTATAATGATAACGGCAATGGTGGTCATAATGGTAATGGCATTGGTGGCGGTTACAATGGTGCACCTCCCAGTAATGGCTTTGGACAACCACCAAGTACTTCTTATGGAGTACCTAGTCAAAATGGTAATGGTTTTTCTTCTCCTGGTGGTAACTACCTTCCACCAAGTAACGACAATAATGGTAATGGCAGGCCTGGGATAACATATGCTCCATCAAATGGAAATGGTTTCAGCAATGGTAACGGTAACGGTAAACCATCATCTAGTTATGGCGCTCCTTCAAATGGAAATGGTGGAAGCAATGGAAACGGCTACAGGAATGGAAATGGTGGTAGCAGGCCAGGATCAACATATGGAGTACCCAGCCAAAATGGAAATGGGTACAGCAATGGCAATGGAGCCAGCGGGCCTGGATCAACTTATGGAGTACCAAGTCAAAATGGGAACGGGAATGGAAATGGATACAGTAATGGTAATGGAGCCAATAGGCCTGGCTCAACTTACGGAGTACCAAGTCAAAATGGAAATGGGAATGGAAATGGATACAGTAATGGCAATGGAGCCAGCAGGCCTGGCTCAACTTATGGAGTACCAAGTCAAAATGGGAACGGGAATGGAAATGGATACAGTAATGGTAATGGAGCCAGTAGGCCTGGTTCAACTTATGGAGTACCAAGTCAAAATGGAAACGGGAATGGAAATGGTTATAGCAATGGAAATGGCGCCCAAAGGCCAGGATCAACATATGGAGTACCAAGTTCAAATGGAAATGGAAATGGCGCTCAAAAGCCAGTATCGACGTACGGTGTCCCAAGCCAAAATGGAAATGGCAACGGAAACGGCTACAGCAACAATAATGGAAAACCTTCTGGATCTTATGGACCCCCATCGAATGGATTTGGTGGTAACGGTGGTCCATCTTCGAGCTATGCACCTCCACCTTCTGGAGTAAACGGTAATGGAGGACCACCATCTTCCAGTTATGGGGCTCCATCGACTTCAAATGGATTCGGAAGTAATGGAGGACAAGCAACAGGTTATCAATCGAATGGATTTGGCACTAATGGAAATGGTGGATCCCCAGGTGGCAGTTATTTACTGCCAACTAATGGCTATCCCTCTGGAGGACCCGGAGGTTACGGAGGAGAAGAAGAGAGTACTGTAAATTCAATTACTTCAAATTAAATTTCTATTTATTATACATGAACAATTATTTATTAGGAACCAGCAAAATATGAATTTGAATATGAAGTAAATGACCAAGAAGCGGGTGTGCAATTTGGACATAAAGAGTCTCGTGATGGAGACAGAGCAACAGGCGAGTACAATGTGCTTCTACCAGATGGTAGAAAGCAGATTGTGCAATATGAGGCAGATACAGATGGATATAAACCAAAGATCAGTTACGAAGGTAGCTACAAATAAATTGCTATCACATTGCACACTAACAAATTTAAAAGCTTGACAATTTTGACAATAAGACTTTCTCATAATAATTAAGGCATTTTTCCTAGGGGGTGGTAATGGTGGCGGATACCCAAGAGGCGGACCTTCAGGAAATGGAAATGGAGGCTATTCTTCGGGTGGTCCTGTAGGAGGCAACGGAGGATACTCTAATGGAAATGGTGCAAGTAATGGAGGATATCCGTCGGGAGCCCCTTTTGGAGGTAATGGAGGTTACTCTAATGGGAATGGTGGTGGCAATGGCGGATATTCTAACAATGGAGGAAATGGGCCCTATTAAACTGATTATCAAATAAAATTCTGATGACAATTAACGAAATTACAACTGAATTTTGCTAGTATTAAATGCTCAAAGAGATGTACCTAAAACACAACTGAATAACGTAATATTTAAGTATATTTACGTGTATATAATACGACAACTGCATTGTAAACGGAACTGAATGAAACTATACCCCGTACCTAGTAATATTTAATATTTATATATACATATATATATATATACAATAATTGTAATTATTATATCAGTAGAAGTAGGTTGTAATAAAACAAAATAGTAAATTTTACATTGTTTATTTTTTGTATTTAATAAACAAATAATTCCTACAATTATTTACTTTCCGCATGTTAATGACTATGAATTGTAACGCTTCTCAACACCTACAATAATTATTACATCGACGATTACAATATAACACTATAATATTTATAATTTCAGGTATTATAATTTCAAAAGGCCATTACAAAACACCCGTTACACAATTTTATACTGACAGTCAATCTATATATCTTTTCTTTACCACAACATTAATAATACAAGTGCCAACACAAATAATATTAACGCAATAACAGTGATATAGCAAGACAAGTACATTTAATGAATTTCTCATTAAAATCATTATGGTGTTATTAAAAGCTTATTTAGGAGATGAACAGTGTTTAATTCATTGAAGAGCTTTTGTTACTGTTTCCTTCCACTTTAAGCGTCACTTAATCTCTTCATGTGCAACACATTTGTATATTGCCAAATAGATTCTTTTATTTTTTATTACAGATCAGATTTTATTATACATTAAACTAGGTTAATAGTATTTGTTTGAATATTCTTCTCTATCGTAGCATCGACACAATAACAACAGAAATTAAATAAACATAAAATTTTTTTGTTCCAATTTTTGACAGATTCATAGCAGGTATATAAATCAGATATTTTAGTATGTTATTAGATTTATTAAATATAAATTGCAGTTTTGGTAGCGTTTATTATTAAATAAAGAATCCGGTACATTTAACCTTGCTCCTATTTCGGCTACAGATAATAACAGATTTACCATATTCCATCTTCAATAAAACAATAATCAATTTCATAATAAAAGTTTAAAAGTCGTTCACTAAACAACTAAATAAGCAGTTATACATATAATTTTTACAGCACTAATTGAATTGAGAAACTCTAATTAATGTAATTTAATTGAATAGTAGTAAGACATGTAATTTTTGAAATCAAGGTAAGTCTAACTAACACTTAAATAAGGAAAAACAAATTCTGGCAGTTATTCAATAGAAAAGTGAAAATAAAACATTTTTAAAATGTTTATTAATCATCCAACTTAAATAATAGGTACACTGAAAATGTTTTTATTTCTAATTTTCCATAGCGCTCAAAATATTTTATGTGAATAATTAATACCTTATCTACATATTTCGTTACCTAAATAAAATTTAAACAATAACAAAATATACATATACACACTTAAAGGAAAATAATAATAAATGCAGAATAAATATTTTTAAGTCACGATACACGGATATGCTCCAGTTTTAGATGATCATCTGTGATTTATAGTAGTACATATGGGTAATGTAATTCAATTTAAAATTATAATCTTTATATAGGTTGGATAATGCACGAATAATTACACAAATATTCATCTTGCATAATATGTGTTAAATTAAAATTCAATGAAAAATCAATCATTTATACCCACACATTGCATCTCTCTTATCACTTTTACTTTCACTATTGTTACCCTTTAGTGTTATTTGCATTAAAATCATCTTTAATATCAAAACACCATCTTAATTCACATACCTATAGTGTTTATTTTTTTTGTGAAGATTCAACGTAAGTTCTAATTTCAACATATTTAACCACAACTTTCATTCTTTCTTCAAAAATAAACAAAATATTAAAATTGCAAAAATTATTTTATAATTTGTGTACGTAATTTGATTTAAAAAAATAATTTTTGTAAAATATTTTGCAAGAATGGACTTATGTAACTTATAAAAGGTACATATAGGTAATATAATTTTATTTCTTACGAGTATTTAAAAATGTTTCTTATATTAAATTATTGATCTTCATTTGATATCTCTTCCGAACATTCTAATTTACATATAATATTTTATGGCATATTTAGGACCATATTGCACGTATATTCAAATTATTACATACACACACATATTGGTATCTAATTTAAATATCGTTCAGAAAACATTTCAAATTTAGACAGAAACGTGATCATATTTACCTGGAAGAATCGATAAGTATGCTGCATATATAAACTATAATTATTACTTAAGAAAATTTACTGTACTGGTAAAAGTATTCGTGTGCCATCCTGGCGACCATTTATGGTCTGTTAATTTTTTACAATGAATTAGACATACTCGTATAAATGTAAGAAGTAATTCCTACCTTTTTTGGTGAATTGCAACTGTTTATTATTTATTCTTTAATCTACTCTACTATTATACTGGATTCTATATAAATCAAATGATAATCTACCTTAATTTGGGTTAATTTTCTAAACATTCACTTGCTTAATAGTCACGCAAAACTATCTTCAACAACAACCATATTATGTACATATGAATCTATTAAACTCTTCGTCATATGATTATGATTAGCATACTTACATTAAGAACTAAAAATATTTATGTACTTAAATACCTAATATAATATAAAATCTGTTAATGTGTAACATTAAATTGCGAGAATTATTAATCAATCTGTCCGATTTTCTATAGAAACTTGATTAATATATTCATTAATTGAGTTAAACATAGTAATTAATTTCTGTTGCATTAGATTTTTGTATTTTGTCTAATTTTATAATTTCATACGAAAAAATTAATTCAAGGTTTTTGGATCTTGCTGGTCGCTACTGCGTATCTTTATAATAAAATGAGGTTAAATGGACAATTTGCTATAATAATTTTATTACTAAACGTTTTTTAATTGTTTATCGGTTCCATAATAGGGTATCAATAATTATTGATCGATTTTACCAATGCACTAAATTATAAAATGTCAGTAGAATAGTTATTTGTGAAAAAATTACGTTAATTGATAATTGCTATATTGCTACAATTAAAATACTTGATCTTTCAAATCAATTTTTTATAATTTTTTATTTAATACTTATTAGATAAACTTTATTAGCAAAAAGTTCAAATCAGCAACAGCATCAATATATACCTAAGTGAAAATTATATATATTAAAGATAAGTTTCTTGCTTGAACATATGATTTAATTGTATATGTAATTGAAAGAAAAAACAAAATACCTAACACCTTAACATACAACACTGAATAAAAATTATTCAATTAATTCTTTTGAACAATAATCAAAGCTTAACAAGCTCAATTATTCAAATATGTATGAATTTTCTAAACTCATTTCAAGTACGAGTACAATTCTAATTTCTAAGTTTCATAAATATATATACATATGTATGTGTATATTAAAAAAATGTGTAAATTTATTTCGCGTTACAAATTTCATTAAGCGATTCATTAAGATCATTATCATATTACAAATTTGAAAGTGAACTGAGAAGTAATCATGAAAATATTATATAATATGTTCAATTATTTAAAAAATATCTTTCTATACGTAAAATACGTAAATTTTGAAAAATTTAAGAAAAAGTGTTTTGTACATCATGTAGCATTAATTATTTATCATTATTCCTTAATCACCTTACAATCAAGATGTAATAAACCAAACTCTATTATTAGATAATTATAAATCGAAGAGAAAAACTAATAAATGAAATTGTTCAGTAATTCAAAATCCATAAAAATGAACGATTAAACTTTAACGCTTCATTTTTTTATATGACGCAAAATACGGAACAATGAAAAAAGTCTTTGTCGATTCTTTTCAAATTACAATAGTTTTATTCTGTGCTAACCATTTTATTATGTTAACAAAGTACATATAATAATATCACCTAATGAAGTAATATGGAAATCTATTTATTTTTACACAATAGCCTTAAATTACAAGTGATTTAATAAAAATAGATTATTAAGATTATTAAGTATTCCATTTTTATGCATGATTGAAGATTTCTTTGTCAAAATGGAAACGATTAGCTTGTTCATGTCAAAACAAAACTGCATTTAATAGACATTGAAATGATGATGACTAAATCAAATAGAAATTAAAAATTACCATACAATATTATACGGTTCTTTATATGGTCCTGTGATGGATGAAAGTGTTTTGATTACAAATTGTAATTTCTGTAACGATAGATTTATTACATACATACGAGTATAATACATTTTAAATAAGAATATCATATATGTATGTAGACAGGATTAGTACTATCTATCGTGGTAGAAAGGAATTTTAACACTTAATGAACGAAGTATTTATCGAAGAACGTTCTTTTACTTCTTTAGAAGAAACTTATGAAAATTGTGTAAAAATCTGTCGTAATAGGAACCTACATATGAATATTGTACAACTAATTATTAGAAGATATTGAACGCTATATAAAAATCAATGCTTTATCAAACAGTTTATTAAATACCTAACATATAAATAAATTACACGGTGTATTTTAAACTTAATTATATGAATATTCCAAACAATTTAAATACATACTTGTATTTACTAGACTCGACAAAATGTATCAAAAAAATCTCAGTAATTATATTTAAAACATTTTAATACGTACTCGTAATTAATTACAGTCATTAGTAGTTTAGTAGTAATTACACTGTTATTACATTGCATGTAAATATGAAACGTAATGCTAATTTAAATTCGCCATTCAGTCATTTAGGTAGGAAGGTAGGTAGAATTCATCTTGACAAATACATAATACAGATGTATTTCGGTCAATTGATCGCAAATCAATCAATGATTTCACATAAATCATGTAATTTCCGGTTAATAGCATACATACTTATATGTATATGAGTATACCTATATGTACGAGTACTAATAATACATATTTAAACAGAATTCTGCTAGAATTGTAAAGATTCCAATATAATATAGATCTCACCTTTCATTAAATCGTATTTTATTTATAAAATAATTAATGTTTCTTTTATTATCAAGGGTATATAGTATAAGCCAATATTCACATTTACAGCTATTAATTAATCCTATTTTATGAATTATTTAAAATTCAAAGCGAAACATTTAGGGTTACTATATTTGGTTTACGTATTCAATTTTTGTCTAGACATCATTGAACACATAAAGTTGAAACATGTCTTCAGAAAAGTTTCGCATAGATTTCAAAAAACGTTTTATTATAATATTTAAAATGTTATATTATTTTGGAATGTATCCTAAAAATGGAAAGCCCTTTTCGCTAAATTATTATTTAATTTATACGTTTATTGTATGTGCAGCATATATTCTGCATATCGTCAATCGATGTAAATATTTCTTGTCAACTTTGGACAATTTAATGGAATGTTTAGCAACAATTGGTATGTTGCTGACTGAAATTATGACCGGTGTTAAAATCTTGATATATGTATTGAAATGGAAAACATTTGAAAAACTAATTGAATCTACTGAAAAAAATATATTTCAACCGCAAAATAAAGTACAACTGGATCTTGTAAACAATTTCTGCAAGCCATGGATATTTCTTATGGTAGTATATGTAACTGTAACACCGGTTTTATGCTTTATTATGGAATTAGTGCCTCCCTTTATGAAAACGAATTCATATGAAGACAATCTGCCAGTAAAAATTAATGCTCTATATGACTTTAATAAACCAGTTTTGTATGAAATTACACTTTTACATCAATATTTCGCATTTAATATTGTTCTGATACTTACGGCTGCAGTAGACGGTTTAATTATTAATCTTTTAGTTTTTATTGGTATAGAATGTGAGCTTTTAACACATAATTTAAAAAATTTGTATGTCGACGTTTTGAAAGATATTGGCAAAAAACGTCCCAATATTAATGATATGTCTGTAGTAGGAGAACGTATGTGTATTAAGTTGAAAAAAAATATATATCATCATAAAGAAATTTTACAGTAATTCATTTAGAATATTTAACACGAATTTGGTGATAATTTAATTTTTTCAGTGTCTCCAAAATGTTGGGTAATCTTTTTTACAGTTACGGCATGATTCAATTTACAGTCACTGTAATTACAATGTGTTGCTGTATGTTTCAAATAACAATTGTATAGATAAAATACAATTACATATAGTAAAACGGAATTAATTTTCAATTATTTCAGTTGTCAACAAAAAGTCCTCAATTTTTTGTAACTGTTTTAATATTGTTTTGTATTTATGAAGAAATGAGCATATTTTTCTGGTTTGGAAATGAAATCATATTTAAAGTAAGTTGTATACTCAGATATAGAATACACAAAGAAAAGGCTTCATTCCAGCAAGAGTTAAACCTTTCTGCCAGCACGAATGTTTTTTACTATTCGGCATTTTTATATTAATATTTATCAAAAATAGTTAATAATATTCGCTAGGCATATTTTATTTGAGAGAAAGAGATAAGGTCCTTTAGTTATTATTTATGAATTCAAAATAAGAGGTAATAAAACCAATCGTTTAGTAAGCCTACTGCCCAAATGTTTTAGAGTGTTGGTTCCAATCGCACCTAAACCCTATGATCTCTAATTATGCTTCTGTATTAAATTTAATTTTATAAAAATGTAATTTTCAGAGTTCTGAATTTCCTGATGCTGTATTAAGTATTCCTTGGTACCTCGGTAATCGCAAATTTAAAAAGTTATTATTAATATTCATCATCAGAACACAGCATCCCATTAAACTGTATGCAGCAAATTTATTTACATTATCTCTAGACACTATGTATGCGGTAAAAATAAACTTGAAAATTTTTTTATTCAAATTACAAAATTATTGATTTTTAGGTTATCAAAAGCTCTGTTTCATATTTTACTGTATTAAATAATGTAAACAACAATGTTTAAATGAAGAATAATTTCTGTTAAACTATGTACCTACCTGCTACAAAAAAAAAACACAAAAAGCTTTACGAGTACATCCTATTGGAATTGACTTGAAAAATTTTCACTTTCAAAAAATCACATTTACACTGCTGCTTCTACTTTGAACAAAAAGATTTTGCACTTAAATCACTCAATTACGCAAATAAGAAACAAAAGTAAGTATTATAAAATGAAAATTGATCATATGAAAACTGACCAATCAACGGAATACAAAATGACTTGTATTAGATTTTAGAAATAAAAATAAATATAAATTGTACCTGTAAAGCAATATAATGTATTAACAGTATTCTACAGTGGAACCCGGTTACCCCTGGCAAAAAATGACGTTATAACCGGGTTGACGCTATAACCGGGTTTGACTAAAGTCACTAAATATAGGTATAGGTTTTACAAATTTAACAACAATAATTACCTTTTTAATTTTTTAAAAAAAATCTCTAAGTAAAACTTAAATAGTATTACACATAATATAGGTAAAAATAAAATAAATAGAACCAAAATAAAACAAAATTTGAAAATATGCCTATTATAGTTACTATAATATGTTACTAAATTTAATTAAACTCAACAGTTTCTGAAGAAATTTGAAATTGGTTGTTGTTTCATTTTTCTGGTTAAGTCTACAATATTTGTACCTAAATATGTATTTCGTATGTATTTCCCCATTTAACTAATGGGTATTTCCAAATGATACTGGATAAATACTAAGAAAAAGTAATTTGCAACGGAATAAAAATAAATTCAGGGATATAACATAGCTATAATGTACTATTTTAAACAAATGTTCTCGGTTATAACGACAAAATGCATGTCGTTATAACCGGGCTGACGTTATATACAGTGACGTTATAACCGGATAAAATTAGCATTGTTCTTATGGAAGTTTGCCGGGACCACTTAAATTGTAACGTTATAACCGGGTTGTCGTTATAACCGGAGTCGTTATAACCGGGTTCCACTGTATATCCAATTATTTCACTATATTTATACATAATGTACACCTAATGAAAGCAGAAAGCCAAATAATATAGATTCTATAAGTATATTCTTGAAAAAGAATTTTTTTTTTGTTCAATTCAATTGTGTAAGAAGAAGAAGCTATTGTTACGAACTTGAACACTATTTTAACAAAATTTTCTTTTCCCTCAAATAACTATTATTCCAGTATTCCACTTTTCCAAATTGTAACAACTCTTGAACACGTAAGGAATATTATAAGGATTTTTTGCTGGTTTCGTTTTCACTAATTGACTGTTATCT
>SSSI01004458.1:12079-25089 GCA_004796505.1 Oryzaephilus surinamensis | reverse complement strand
GGGTGCGTTTTCAGTTGAAAGTTTCAGAAAGTCAAACTTTCATTTAAAAAATTTAAATGCATCAAAACTGATAAATGACAATTGACATCAGTTGAATTGACAATTGAATTTCAAATTATTATTTATTTTGCAAATAATTTTAATTTTTTTTTTGTACAATAAGCGAAATCCATCTTTTTACAAATTTGGTAATCATTTCTAGATCGATAAAGGAATCTATAAAAATACCTAATTATTTAACTTATTTATTTGTAACCATAGCAACGTTATATTATTACCTTGGTTACAATTGAACTACGCCTTATATATACACGTTTCCTTGGTAACGACCGTAATTTTACGTTTAATTGACATCAGTTGAATTGACAATTGAATTTCAAATTATTATTTATTTTGCAAATAATTTTAATTATTTTTTATACAATAAGCGAAATCCATCTTTTTACAAATTTGGTAATCATTTTTAGAACGATAAAGGAATCTATAAAAATACCAAATTATTTAACTTATTTATTTGTAACCATAGCAACGTTACATTATTACCTTGGTTACAATTGAACTACGCCTTTGTATATACACGTTTCCTTGGTAACGACCGTAATTTTACGTTTATTTGAAAATACGCATTAGATCAGAACACTTTCGCCAAGTAAGCAAAAAACACAACCAAAAAAAAAAAAAATTAATAAATAAACAAAATTACCTTGAGATTGATACGATCAATTTGTCGATTTTGGTTCTCTAATTCTGAACCCATATCAATTGCCATGTTACGTAAATTACCAATCATTGTGTTCACTTGTCCAACATTCTCTTCCATTTCATCTTCGCGTGCATCGTTTGTTATTTTACCAATATAGCCGCCTTGTGGTCCTAAACCGTTACGATCGTCCATCATACGTTGCGGTTGATTATTAACCACTTTACCATCATCGTTACCCTTCCATGTGCCTTCATCTTCTTTAAACGACGAGCCTCTATAAATTAAAAAAAAAGAGAAAAAAACAACAACGTGTAAGGAAAATCGAAATTCAAAAATGGGAATTGTAGAAAACTGTAAAAAAAAAATTGTCTCTCACTTTTGACATGGCAATACACATAAACCACAACATTTCTCCATTCCTGTTAAATTTTTTTCCGCCTCCCTCATATCGGCATTAATCTGATCCATTCCATCTTCGATACGATCCAATTGTTCTGTATACAAACATAGTAGGCCAAGTATTAGTCGATATTTCAATCATTTTCGTTAATAGTTACTAAAAGGTGACTATCATATATATAAATTGTAATGTATTTTATATATTTTATTTAATATAATAGATGTTGTTAAAACAATTTAAATTCTATAGTGTGCCGTGTCTTAGTGTTGTTTTTAGAGTTAGTTTTTTTTTTTTTTTTAACAAAATTACATGCACATGCAAATATATACTATAATTTATCTATATTTAAGTTTATTTTGTTAGAGTAAATTTTAATTATTTTTTTTTTTCAATTTCTGTTCCACACAAAGTTCCACCATCAAAAATACACATCATTACATCATAACAACCAAAAAAAATTTGAAAATAGGAAAAGACAGAGAGATAGTTTGTCATTTAAAAAGAACTTTGAGTGGACGTTGAATGCACTTATAATTATATAAAAGCAAAAATTGTTAAGGATACATGCGTAATTTTTGTAAAATGGTAGTAATTTTGGCTTAGCGATATCATCAAATTAAAAAAAAAAAATATATTCAAACTAAAAATCAAGTTAAAAAGAGATAGTAGGTGTGAAATTAGAACACGTTAAAAACGGTTATATATTGTGATTTTGTGTTAACTTACTTCGGCTATGTGTTAAATCCTTCATGTATGTGGGTTGTCTTTGATTTGAATAATGTATATAATCAAAACCATCAAAATAAAAGGATTTTGCAACATTTTTTTTTTTTGTTGGTAAACAATCAGCATTTCGATTGATGCGCAGCAATTGTTTACGAATGCGCAACATTATGCGCAGCTATTTGCGCATGCGTACAACAAACAAATGCCAATTGTTTCCCGTTCAATCAAGTGTAATTAAAGGAGAATGAGGATAATATAAGGAGAATTATTTACATGTTTTAGCAAAATAAGACATAAACAGATCAAATTTTCTGTTTATATCTTGAAAAATGACAGAGAAATTAGCAAAACTGTAAATTGTATAATAAATTTCTTTTATTTTTCACCCCCAATGCAATATTAAAAACAATTTAAAGTTTCTCTCTGTACTAAAAAAAAAAAAAAAAATGGTGAAAACTAGGGTGACAAACCACTATTTAAAAAAAAAATTTTACTTTGCATTTATATTATGTATAAAAATACATAAAAATTAACAAAATGAATTTATAGAGAGGTGAATTGGATATCAAAAAAATTTATTATTAATAGACACAATATATATATATATAAATAAAGATTTTGTTTTAGAGAGAATGCTTACCGCCCTGCTCATCCAGCATGACCAGGGTTTTCATTCCCACCTCGTGGCTCTACAAACATCAACAAAAGTGTGTCAGAGTTTCACAGTCAGGTGCACAACAAAACCCCCCTTTTAATTTTCAAATAATACCAAAAAAAAAACATTCAAAAAAAATTAAGTCCACCTTCTATGGCCCCCATCATCTATCCACCTAAATGGGTTAATAAAGAAATTAAAATAAAAAAAAAACACCAAAACAGGATTAATTTAACACCAAAACCACCGAGTCAGTTTTTTTAGTAGTTTTTTTTTTGAGAAATTTCAATTTTTCAGCTTACCCCCTTGATGGTTGAGCATCTCCAATGTCTTGACACCCGCATCGGTACTCTACAAACACCAAAACAGTGCTAATACACTACTCCCACAACAATACAACACGACACTATCAAAAATTGTTTAAATTCAAATAATAAAAATAAAAATACAACAACATCAACAACAACAACATCAAGAATAAGGAAAATATACAACAAGAAGTGATTGTAGCATAAAGTGGGGAAAATAAGAAAGCGAAAACTAGCGAAAGCCACAAAATTTAATTTTTTGAAGAAAAAAAAAAGAGAGAAAGAAAAACAATAAATTATATAAATCGAAAATATTTCGGTCTCAAGTAACGGACCAAATTTAGAAAAAAAAAAACGAGCAATTATGCAACTAATTATACAAACTTGTATTGATGGTTGCATAATTTGCAGTCCTTACACGACACCGAAAATAATCTCAGGCCCGAAATATTCACCTCCTGATAAATTTATCCTCCCTATAACTTCCTTGGACACATTTGTTAAGACAATTGTTTCTATAGAAATTATGTTCAGGATAAATTTATCAGGAGATGAATAGATTGGGCCTTAGACTATCAACTATAGACATCAGTTTTTTAAATTTCAAAATTGGCGCCAAAAAAACATTAACAATGACAAAGTATGTCTATGAATATTGATAATCTAAGTGAAAAATATACAAATTTGATATTTTTTATCATTTTTTTTTTGTATAACATGCAGATGTGTTTCAAATGTAAAATATGTAATGTAATTATTGTAATTTTTAAACCGTAAAATGAAATGATGAAATGATTATTAAAAAAAAAGGAAAATTTTCCAAAAAATCCATTAAAATTTAATTTATTTTTTTTTTCATCCTGATTCAATGAGCGACATTTTTTTTTTTGGTTCTGAGAGACTCACCTCCCTGGTCATCTAATGCGACCAAGGTACGGATTCCAGCCTCCTTACTCTAAATTGCAGCACAAAAAAGAAGAGTGTAAAATTGTTATGTTAGTTTTTTTTATGGTATATTTCCTGCATATATTTATTTTTGAGTGACAAAACGAACCGTTGAAACAAACAGAAAAAATAGAATAAATTTGTTAGTATTTTTGGCATATTTATAACAATAAGAGACAGAAAAACAGAAATAGATTTTTCAACCCCAAATATTGGAAGAACGATGGATTTTTGTTGTTGTGTCATTGAACTTAATTTTATAAATTTTTGTCTCTCATTTTCCTATTATGTTATGGTAGTGGTTTTGTTAACAAAATGAAAATTAACTAAAAAAATTTACTAGAAAACAAAAAAAGAAATTGCGCGCATTTGTCTGCTAGTCTGCTAGTGTGTGTGCAAAAGTGCCAGTGTGTGTCTAATAAGTTTTCTCTTCATATTTTTTTAATTTACACACGTATATCATATAAAACACAGCACAAAAACAGCCACACTTGCAGGGCTACCGCTACCACAACATTAAAAATAAATAAAAATAAACAGAATCATCAGTTTTTCTCAAAATTCATGTGATTTTTTTGCCTCCATTTTTCCAGAATCTTTTTAAGCACACACACAATATTCATTTAAATTATATTTTCATACCGTTTCCACCGGTTTTTTTAAATCTCTTCAGAAACAAATATATATATATAAGACAGTGCAGTTTTTTTCATGCAGCACAAAGAAACACCAACAAATTTAATTAACGTACAATAAACAAACAAAAAAAAAAACGCTTTTTGTTTAAACATAAATTAACCATTTGAGAACTTATTTTTGTACATTAATTAAATTTACATTTAGAGCGGAAATTCGAAATTTTTGATTTTAAACGAAATTTAATCCCACATTCTTAATCGAATATTGATAAATAACAAAAACAAAACTAAATTGTATAAAGAAGACGACTATAACCTGAGAGAAAAATTAATCGAATCATTTTCGATATTTTAATTTTTGATTTATTTTATGTTTTCGAAAAAATTTACCTCTTCACATAATGCCAACATACGTCGTGTACTTTCCAATGACTGCAAAAACAAATCATAAAATTAATTAATCACAGATAAGATAAATTGATCACAATAATTTACTTCATCTGTGACGTTTTGAGCACGAAATTGCAACTCTTGAAGTTCACTTCGTGGCGCCCCATTTTCGGCTGGTGGTGCTGGAGCAGGCATTTTACTGTAAAATACCCAGAAAATTACTTTACCAGAAAAACGAAAGCTAATTAATTAGTCAACAAATGCAAACATTTACATTTTATTACTGTTTACAATCAAAATATTTTAATTTCGTTGTGAAATGTTGCGGTAGTCCCGGTATTCGACATGAATGAATTCTGTATGGGACTGTACACCATAATTTCATTGTTCCAGACAAGAAATCAATAATTTTGTACTAAGATGGGGCGCGTACATCGCCGTTCAACTACCCTTAAACGAACCCAACGACTTTCACCAATGATAAACCGATTGAAAAAATGTGAATTAATCCCTGAATTCGCTTTGTTGATAGTTATTTAAGCGAATTGTGGAATATTACGGTTGACTGAACCGCAAAGACATGACCCACAACCACCCTCACCCCAATAACACAAAAAAAATCGTTAAATTCCTAGCCCACTTACCTGATATGAGTGTATTCAAATTATGTGGAACAGATAAGATGTTATTGTTGATACTATGTTGTATATTTTGTTGATATTTTCAATTAAAAACACTTTGATTTTTATACATAACACTTTGACAGTAATAAACTGTCAAGTAAAGGGGTAGTTCTGCAGCCAACCGGAAGAATAATTGACATTTATGTTGGTGGGTGGGGATGAGTTTAGCGCATCTACAAGCACAAGCGCAATGGTTGATTGTTGAAAGAAAACGGCGCCAAATTTAAAATGTACGATAAATTTAATTGTATTTCGAAGCAACCAACAATACACATAACAAAAATTTATTTACAAAAACACATTTTATACATTGTAAAATTGAATTATTTATCGTATCACAACAGCAAGTCGTTGTGCAGCTTCATTTTCAATTTGTTTGTGTACCAAATTAACTTCATCTTGTGTTAAAGTCCTCTCCATATGCCTGTATACGATTCTATAACAATGACTAGTTTTTCCATTTTTCGGATGCGTAAAATTATCAATTAATTCAACTTGTTCAATTAAATCACCACCAATAGTTCGTACTAAATCGTAAAAATCGTTACTACTAAATTCTTCATCTTTTGGCAACCAAAAACTGATATCGTTTGCACATTGCGGAAACTGACTAATTGGTTTATAAATAATATTTTTGTAAATGTTGTCAGTTTTAAATTGATTCGAAAATCCACTATCAGTTGACCAAAATAATCGTATATCCGGTATTTGGTACGAACACATTGCAATCCGTTCTAAACCGAGTCCAAAAGCCCATCCAATTCGATTTGTGACGCCGGCATTCTTCAAAATCGTCTGTTGCATAATTCCACAGCCCAACAATTCCAGCCAGTCGCCTTCGTGCAACACTTCCAGCTCCCAAGAGGGTTGTGTGAATGGGAACGTGGTGTCCACCCATCGATATTGGACTTCTTGACCGAACAACTCCTTCGCCAGTCCTTGTAACGTACTCTTCAGTTCGAATTCCATCAATTTCACCGCCTCCAAAGTGTGACAGGCTTGTTTTTGTTGTTCACCACAAAACTGGTCGGTAGTGTGACCATTGTCGAAGATCTCCAAGTCACCATCATTGGGAAATAGTTCGTTTTTGGTGCGTAGTCGAACGGCGTCCATTTGATGGAAAATCGGATAATGGGTACGATCGATTTCGTCTCTTCGAAATACATCACCAACCATTATAAAATCGTTCAGACCGGATGAAATCAATTCAGATTGGTGGGCGGTCATGTGGGCTCGCAACAAGTAATCGCGGTTAATGTAATAACAGTCGCTTTTCGATCTAGATGGATGATTTGCTGGAATTAATAGCGAATTAAAATTTTGTTCAATACTAACTAATGGTGACAGATTATCGTAAATTGAAAATATTGGATTTCCTCTATTGTTGACAAACGATTTATAGAAGTAGTTGACAATCCTTTGCCGTACTAAACTTAGTGGATGATGTTGTTTTATATGCAAATTTTTACCAATATATGAAAGTACTTTTTCTGTAACATTTGTATAATCATCTTTGATGAAATGCTTATCAAATAGTATTAAATCATTTGTTTTTGGTTTTGTTGCGTATTTTATTGTGTTTAATTGGTGTATTCGATTAATTTTAAACAAATTTAGATGTTTTATAATCATTTTTAGGTAAATATAACCCTATTTTTTTTGAATTGTTGGAAATGACAACTTTTGGTGGAAAAATAAAGTTACTAATTCAAGATATACAGGATGTAGAAAAAAAGTACATATTTAACTTTGTAAGTTATTTTATATAGATTAATTGCTAATTTGTTTTAATTTCTTAAAATTATGTGAAATTCAGTGCAACATAAAGAAATAGCAACACATATGTATTTAAGAAAAAAATCAAAACGCTATTCTACTCGTATTTGACTAATGAGTCGCGGATTAGGACTTTATTAAAAGTTGAAAATATATGTATGTATAACTATAAAGTACGAGTATAAAAAATATACAATATGTATAATACTTTTTCAATAAAACACCATATAATATTTTTTAAATTTTATTGAAATGAAAAATATTGTATGTTGATCATGTTTTGTATGAATCGCATTTATGGCCTATGGAGTGTAGTTGTTCTTTCAGTAACATATAGAGGGCGCATCATGTCAGGACCATTTCTAGGACCATTAACTTAAATTTCAAAAAATTGCCACGAAGTTGATAAATGATTCCAAGTTGATTTCAAGTTTTTGTTGAAAGCCCAAGTTACTTGAACCCCCTGTAGAACATTTGGGACCCCAATTCGTATCTCACCAGTTGGTATCCATGCATTCGGTGTAAAAGTATGCCAGCGGCAAACTACGCAAGGAATTTTCACTAGTAGGAGGAGCTGAAAAAGAGGACAATATCGAGAACAGCCGACCGATCATCATGGCTGTCAAGTCATTTACACATATATCGGGATTGTTTTTTGTGTTTTTTTTATAAAATTCTAAAAGCTGTTTTGATAATAACAAAACGAACTAGTTAAATAAATAATAACAAAAACATTAAAATAAACACGAACATCTAGTTAAGCTGAATAATAAAAAATTTGTGGGGTGGTCGGTGTGTTTTTGGTGTGGCCCCGGGGTCGTTTTTTTTTTCGTCGGATAATGTTTACGGGAACTATACGTGTGAAAATATGCGAAGCACAAGGTTTACGGCCGACAGATTGTTCGAAACGGCATACATTTGGTAAAGCCGATGAACAGCTGCTGGATCCGTATGTAACAATCGATGTAGATGATATACATGTGGCAAAATCAACAGCAAAACAGAAAACATTCGATCCAGTATGGAATGAGATGTTCGAACATAGTGTCGAAAACGCCAAGGCACTGACCCTCACCGTTTTTCATGATGCAGCCATAGGGCCCGATGTCTTTGTGGCCAATTGTATTATACCATTTGAGGCATTACTGACTAGAGAAAAAGATGAAACCGACTTTTGGGTAAATTTCATATTTATAAATAATTTTGATTGCCATCGACCTTCACATACTTGTCAAAAAAATAAAATCAAATGTTTCAACCGAAATAAACTTTTACGAAAACTTTTTTTAGGTCAATTTGGAACCGAAAGGAAGACTTCACATAAGAATAGATTTAAAAACATCCAACGGTAAAAACAAATTTTAAAACAAATAAAATATATCGATGGAATAATATAAATATATAACAAAATGTGTTTGTAGAATATGGCGCCAAACCGAAGGAATTCAAAGAACGTCAGGGATTCAACAGGCGTCGCGGTGCCATGAGAAGGCGAGTCCATCAAGTGAATCACCATAAATTTATGGCCACATTTTTAAGACAGCCAACATTTTGTTCACATTGTCGCGATTTTATTTGGTAAGTTTTTCGGTGTTGTTGTTGTTGTTGTTATTGTTGAAATGATGGGGGCTAAAAAAATGTTACTAACACCGTTTCCACGCACTGTGGAGCCTTTTTGTGTGTTATTCACTTAAGCTTAAGTTTTGTTAATTGGGTAGCACTAACTTGATTAAGGTGGTTTTCGTTTCAGGGGTTTGGGCAAACAAGGCTATCAATGTCAAGGTATGACTTTTTGTGTAAGGTGCACGGTAAATTGGCCAAAATGCTTTTTTTTATATTATTTTGATAAACTAATTGTTTTTTTCTTTTATTTCAATGGGGAACTTTAGTATGTAGTTTTGTTTTTTTGGTGAAAATTAAATTTAACTGAGAAACATCAAATGATTTGATTGATAAATCTTTGAATTATCTTGAAAATGGATGATTTTATGAATAATATGTGAAATACAAACAAATTTAATTATAAAATTGGCTTCCTAATAGTGTAATTGTATTTTCGTATTTAATGTAATTTTTTTTTTAAATATATAAGATTTGTGGTAGTTCACTAACTCATTAAAATAGTTTTTGAGAAATTAATTTTAGTTTTAAAATTTTCTAAGTAAACTTCAGTTCTTAAGTTAGTGTGAAAATTGATTGAATGTCTCGAAAATAGTGAAATTTTTAAAAAATTTGTAAGATACAAAAAATTATGTACTTACTTTCTTTATAAAATTGTTCACCAAACAACATATTTTTTGTCTCACGTGAAATGGTGTTTGAGAAAATGACATTTTCAATCAAAATCATTAATAGTTTTGAAATATTTCCATTTTTTTTAAATATTTATCTCGGAAAGCTAGTGATTCTATTCAAAAAACAAAAAGAATCTTTACCAGAAACTTTTCTTCAATTTATTTTTATTTTCTCGTAAGTCTTCAAAAAATTCTATTTATGTTGTTGCCAAATCTGCCGCTTTTTGAAAACTTTATTAAAGTCCCCTATTTTCTTCCTTATGGTGGTTTTTATAATTTGTTTTCCCCGCTTTTATTTATTAATTTTTTTAATTTGCAGCACAACTGGCATGGCTCTTATACCTTATAAAAGCTTTTTAATAATATCTTTTGTAAGTTTCTAGCACCTTCTTTTTATTTTAATTTATTTTTTAATGTACAGCGTGTTGTTTCTGTTTTTTTTTCAAATGTTTAGTAACAAATTTCATCAAAAACAATTTCAGTTTGTACATGTGTGGTGCACAAAAGGTGCCATTCATCAGTTTTAACAAAATGTCCTGGAATGAAAGATGAGGTAAGAAAAATGGTGTTTTTTTTTTTAGTAAAATTCGAATTATTTGCACCATTTTTTCGTAGTCGAGTGAACAAACGAATACAACGTTAAATACAAGATTCAACGTGAACATACCACATCGATTCGTTGTGCACAATTATAAACGATTCACATTTTGCGATCATTGCGGTTCATTATTATATGGTTTAATTAGACAAGGTTTACAATGTGAAGTATGTTCATTAAATGTGCATAAACGTTGTCAGAAAAATGTCGCCAACAATTGTGGTATTAATACGAAAATTATGGCTGAAATACTCACGAAAATCGGCGTATCGCCCGATAAACAACAACAACAACGCACAAAACTCATGCCCGGTACAGGTGGTAATGGTGGACAAGCTGAAACAACAACAGAAAATCAAACTGGCGGCCAAGATAGTAAAACGACTGAAGAGCATTTGGCCAAGTTGATGGAACAAAAGCTGCAAAATAGCGGTTTGTTGGAAAAAACAGTTTTTTTAAATGGGCTAGTGTTAGATTTTTTTCATAGAGACTTTTTTCAAATTTTCTATCGTTCGATTTACTTTATAAACTTGATTCGTTGAATAAAATAGTGATGATTTTGCCCAAACGGAAAAACTGAAGGAGGGATTGATTCTAAAAAAAAAAAAGTTCGTATTTACATGAGAGGGTGATTTTTTGTAGTTTTTTGACAATATGTATATCAAAAACTGTTTGAAATAGATAACTTGAATTTTGCATACATATGTATATTATCGTTAATAATAGCTGCTTTTTAAGCCCTACTTAATTCATTTTTTTTATCTACCAGTGGTCTGGTTTATGGGGCTGTGTAGGATATATATCCCCCTCTAATTTCTACGCCACTGAAAAAAATTATATTGTAAATGCGCTATTTGAATCGCCAACATTTTCTACACAAAAAAGTATTTTTGGTCAAGAACTCTAAAGTGAACCATTTTCGAGAAAATGGGCATTTTATAAAGAAAAACATGGAAAAAATGGTTGGTTTTGTAAAACAAATTATTTTTGATGATATTAATGTTTTTTTTTTTTCAAAATGCAATTTTTCTCGAGAATGGTTTACTTTAGAGTTACTAACTAAGAATACTTTTTTGTGGAGAAAATGTTGCCGATTTAAACCGTGCTTTTAAAATAGCAATTTTCTCAGTGGCGTAGAAATAAGGGGGGATTTATCCCAAGCAGCTCCATAAACTACGCCACTGGAATATGAAGAAAAATTGACTTAGGGCTTAAAAAGTAGCTATTATTAATTATAACGTATACACAAAATTTAAGTTTTCTATATCGAATAGTTTTTGAGATATTGTCAAAAAATTAGAAAATAAAAATTTTTTTATCACCTTGTATCTCGATAATGGTGGGTTTGTGGACCCATGTTAATAGGAACTTTTTTTCTTAGAAGTAACCACAGAATCACCCTCTTAATTTTTGCCCTCATATTATGAAACATCCTGTACAAAAGCGTTTTTATTTCCACAGACTGCGCCTTTTAAGTTACTTTTTTATATTTGAAGTATATTATAGTATAGGGTTCAATAGTCAAATTTACAAGGTATCAAATCAAAAACCGAAGAGCCGCAAAGACCTTTCCTGTTTAAAAGGATGGAAGATATGCGCATAAAATTTGCGCATCTTGGGCGAACGTGACGTCAGTGTGAGACAAAGACCGTTTAAACGAGGAAGGTCTATGGCGTTGTTTTGTTGAGCCTGTTCTAATAATAAAAATTATTAAATCAAAAAAACTGACTACGCCATGTTTGATAAATTTCTATATTTCTCATTTCTATAAAAAAAATAGAAAATTTGAAATCTTCCAATCGTTCAACTAGCCCATTATTTAATAAATATTTTATCTAAATGTGTTTGTTCTTTTTTAGAAGGTGAATTATGTGCAGAAAAGGCTGGTGATCGTTCAATAGGTTTGCACGATTTCCATTTTATAAAAGTATTAGGCAAAGGCAGTTTCGGTAAAGTAATGTTGGCAGAGCAAAAAGGCACAGAAGAAGTGTACGCTGTAAAAGTATTAAAAAAAGATGTTATAATACAAGATGATGATGTTGATTGTACAATGACAGAAAAACGTATATTAGCATTAGCTGCAAATCATCCATTTTTAACAGCATTACATTCATGTTTTCAAACAAAAGAACGTTTATTTTTCGTTATGGAATATGTGAATGGTGGTGATTTAATGTTTCAAATACAACGTGCCAAGAAATTCGATGAGCCACGTGCTAGATTTTATGCAGCTGAAGTTACATTAGCATTACAATTTTTACATAAACATGGTGTGGTTTATAGAGATCTAAAATTGGATAACATATTATTAGATGCTGAGGGACATTGTAAATTGGCCGATTTTGGTATGTGCAAAGAGGGCATATTGGATGGTATTACAACGTCCACATTTTGTGGTACACCAGATTATATTGCACCGGAAATTTTACAAGTAAATTTATTTGATTTTTTTACATTGCATGTTTTGAAACTGTTTTTTTGTAACGCCGTTCTAATTTGGTCTCATTACCAAACGATTTTTAGTAATTTTTACTCAAAAATCGTACAGTAATAGGAGTTATTACTGTACGATCGCAGTTATAAGAAAAAACAATGTTGGTACTTACTAAACAAATTGCTGGTTGCTGAAATTCAGGCTAATTCTATAGTGTGTCAATTTTGTTGTGGCGTCCATCTTATTAATAGCATAATAGTTATTTGTTTTATAAGGCTAGAAACTGAGCTTTTGCGAGTGTGAGTTTTTTGAGGGCTGAGGCCGCAGGCCGAGGCCCTCAACATACGAACACTCGCAAAAGAGTTTCTAGACGCATAAAACACAATATTTTTTGCGCCGACAATAATTATTTAAATAAAAAAATTAATTTAATAAACAATATTTCGACTTGACACATTTG
>SSSI01004458.1:0-12059 GCA_004796505.1 Oryzaephilus surinamensis | reverse complement strand
TTTTTGGGTTTTATAACTGTCAAAAAGTTTGAAATGCCAAATTTGAAATAATTGTGTATCTGAATTTTGAATAAGTTGGGTTAGGTTTCAATCATTGTATGAAAATGGGAGGAGTTTGCTACTGCGCATACAGCCAAAAAACAGCTCTAATATGGCAATTACTGACATTGATAGTTTGGTAAATTTGTTCAATTGTTTCATTACCAACCAACAAAAATTTCCATAAATTCAAGCAACCATTAATGGTTTAATTAAAAAAAATTAAATAAATTCGAATGTATGTTACAAAAAAATCTTGTGTTTTACTCGGGCGGAAAGATATTTGCAAAATGTCGCCTTTGAAAGACTCGGCTTCGCCTCGTCTTTCAAAATATTCTCGATTTTCCAAATGCTTTTTTTCGCACTTGTATAACAAATAACTATTATGTTTTATCTAGGAATTGGAGTACGGTGCCAGCGTCGACTGGTGGGCATTAGGTGTACTAATGTATGAAATGATGGCAGGCCAACCGCCATTCGAAGCCGACAACGAAGATGATTTATTCGAATCAATATTACACGATGATGTCTTATATCCAGTATGGTTAAGTAAAGATGCTGTTAGTATATTAAAAGGTTTCATGACGAAAAATCCAAGTAGACGATTAGGTTGTGTTGCATCACAAAATACGGAGGCTGCCATACAGGTGCATGCATTCTTCAAAGAAATTGATTGGCAAGCACTGGAACAAAGAAGAGTTAAACCACCATTCCGACCTCGAATCGTAAGCAAACTCTATTTATTAGTGTAATAATTTTTGTTTTTTTTTTGCGAAGGTAGGCAACCAAGAAAAAGCTAACATTTTAATATTTATTTTTTGTTGTTTGATTTGTTGGTTGCATATCTATTACGGCTCATTTTTCTAATAATTTTTTAAAAATTGAATCAAAACAGTGAAATCTTGTTCCAAATTGGAAAGTTTACAATTTTCCATGATGTTTTTACAGCGAAATCGTCGCGACGTTGCAAATTTTGATGCGGAATTCACAAGAGAAGAGCCAGCTTTAACACCAGTAAATGCAGAAGTATTACAATCTATAAATCAAGACGAATTTCGTGGTTTTACATTTGTTAACAGCGATTACAATCCATCACGTTTTGTGGCAGATTAAATTTGATTTTAATTTTTAATAATTTATTTTTACAAACACAAAAAAAAATGTATTGAATCAAAAATTCGGCGCTCATCCCACCCACACAAATACAACACATATATTGCATTTACCTTTTAAAAAAAAATAATTGGGAATTGAATAATTTTCGTAAATCAGATGAATTTTATGTAAAGAATTCTATATATTTGCTTAGTTTTGAATGGAAAGGCTTTAGCTTTAATTTTTTTTTGTTTTTCATATTTTAAATCAGTGTCTACGTTTTTTTTAAAAAAAAAAAACAAACGAAAATATGAGTAGTTAAAATATTATCAGAGTTTAATTAATGTTAAGTGTTTAAATAAGGTTTTTTTTTAACATAGTTTAATTTTTTTTTTGCTGAAAGTGGGCTCGGAAAAAAGAATTATATACCGCCCCTACCACTATATTATAAATTAATATTATGGATATGTTGTATACTGTAATAACGTTTATGTTAAATGTTAGTTTAAAAAAAGAGTTAATTTTAGTGGAAAGAAATGAATGAAAAATGCAGGAATCTGTTTTATTTTCTAAAACAGAATTGATTTTTTTATTATTTTTGTTTTACTGTGATTGATCGTGTAATATTTATAATAGTTGTAAAATTCTAGTCATTTTTTTGTTCAAATAAGAAAAATGAAAAAGAGAGCACATGTAAATTAGGGCCTATGTAAATATCGGCAGATTTAGTGGGTTCTAAGTTTTAAAAAAAATAATATAAAATGGCTTGCCTTTTTCGCTGGATGCAATTTCTTTGATTGGCCAATTATCTTGCCTGCATATTTATTTATTTATTTTTCTGTTGTTGTTGTTGTTGTTGTTGTTGTGGTCAAAGAAATTGCACATTTGTATAAAAAAATAAACGTGCTAATAAAATTTAAGAGAAAAGTTTCAGGCAAAAATCAGGTTATTAATGTTTTTATTTCTCTTTTGTTGCCAAAGATTTTTAATTTATTTATTTATTGTACTAAAAAAAGAGTTAATTATTTTTTTTATATATATTTTTTAGTCTTATATATAAATATATATATATATACATAAAAAAAAATAAGAAAATGAAAATATATGTGTGAATGAGAATGAGTGCATTGGAATTGAATCGCATTTAAATATCATTCAGATGCGAATTAACAAAAAAAAAAAAATTGAAAAATTGAATTTAATAATAAAAATGAAACAGAATGTGTGTTGTTGCGGTTTTACTTTTTGCCATTAAATATTTATATAAATATAATATAATTCTGTTTAGGAAACAAAACATTCACGTACATTTCAAAGAAATGTATATATAATATATATTGTTAAAAATGAAAATATGAAAAAAAAATATGATAAATAATTATAATGTTTTAGATATTTATTAATGTAAAATGCTTAGAAATGTAGTTACAAGAGAAATATATAAAAATATTACCAAAAAAAAGGAAACCCAGCTAAATATATTATATAGTGAATGTTTAGACATCTATATCACCAAAAAATCTGTGTTAGCACTAAGCTGTTATTTAAAAAAAAATGATAATGAAAATAAATGAAATGAAAAAAAATCCGGAAAATTGTCAGAGAACGTACCACCGCCCCCAAAACACAAAAAAACACACACACACACACACACACACACACACAGAGAGCATTTAGTTAGATAATGTAGGTAGTTTTTTACTTTACAAATTTTCACAATTGGGTTTTTTTGGTATTTTTCATTAAACTTCTTTTACAAGTATTGTTGGTTGCATAACTAAAAAATTGATCAAAATGTAAAGTGAAAAATTACCGTTTAGATTTTAGTTGAATTGTACGTGCTTTTGCTTTAAAAATAATTCAGTCTTGTGCCAAAACCATATCAAAAATGAATACAAAAACAATCTAAATTGAATCGTTATGTTTTCACATCAAAATGCACTCAAAAACAGTTTCAAAATAAATAAAAAACATGTGAGAAATTTGTCCCACTATTACTGCTCGCATTGTTATTGTTTTTATCATATTTGTAGTAGCATGTGTTGTAAAATGGTGTACCTATTTCTCTGATGGTGTACTAAAAAATTATATAAATAAAATAAAAACATTATTTAATGTAACAAATTGGTTTTATTCCATTTTTTTAGTTTTTCAGTGTTTTTTCAACATCTTTCAACAATTTTTCACCATCCCTCGTATACGATGGATCAAACATTCTCCCTTCGGGATTTTCACGAAACAAATATTCCGCCAAATAATCGACAGGATCCTCCGGACGCATTTTCACAATTTCCAATAAGCCATTTGTCAAAACCGGAAATATATATTTGATTAAATACGTGCGAAGCGGTTCACTTTGAGCGATTAGTATTTTTTCTTCTTCACGTTGTAAAGCTTGTAATGTTTCCGACCATTTTTCCATTTTTTCATGTCTTTTTAATGTTATTTCCTCTTCTAAACGCTGGAAATTTTGAAAAAATACATTGTATTGCTGGTTGCATCTCGAATAAAATTCACCTGTTTCTCCACTTCTTTCCTTTCTTCATTTAATTTCAATTCGGCTTTTTCCAATTCCAACAATTCCATTTCCTCTTCCACTGTTAGGCCGAAACCAACTGGTTCACCAAGTTGTTCACAAATACATGAAAAAATACAATGGAAATTTTGTCTAACATCAATTAAAATCGGATGTATTTCCATATTATCGAAGAAATTCAACACAGTATCATCTTCTGTATTGTCCGAACGAAATTTCGACAGTCTTTCCATCATTTTGTCTTCATGGTATGGTGTTCCTTGTACATTTACTTCTGGTAAACGCATAACACGTTCACACAACCATTCATCTGGTGCTTCCAAACTCAAAACGTGTGTCGGAAGAATTTTAGTTGCTTCACCAACCGCCTCCTCCTCTTCCATACCGTCGGAATTTGCACCAAACAGTTGATTCGCTTGTGAAAATGTTCTTGGATAGTCGTCCAACACGTAACCCTGATTTTGGCATAAATTTTTCTCTAAAAACGATTTAATATACTTCTCCAGCAATTGTCCATTACCGGCAGATGTCAATTCTTTGATTTGTTCTTCAATTGCTTCAACATCCACCACATAATCATCATCTTCCTCTTCCTCTCCCTCTTCTTCACCCAATTCAATGTCCACTTCTTTCACATTCTGTTGTACGTAAGCCAGTTTGGCACGTAATTCTTCTAAAGTTTCTTTTATTACCGTGTCCAGACTAACATAATGTAAATTGTAACGTTCACAAATCATTTTCGATAAAGTTGTCTTGCCGGAAGCTGGTGGACCGTGTATGATGATCTTCAAGGGTTGCAAATTCCATGCATTTTTAAATTCTTGAACAATATTCCTCATATTATCGGATAGATTTGATTCGTTACGCCATTCTAGTTGAAGATTTTCAATTATAAATACTGGTTCCATTTTTATATTTAATGTACAACGTTCCAAGTTGGTTTGCTGAAGAAAATAGTTATTTAAAAATTGTTAATAGAGAACTAGGCAACCATCAATACAAGCTAAAACAAGAATTTTCGGGAAAATCGAAATATTTGCTGATTGTATTGTTAGTTGCCTACACAACCATTTGAAAATGGGCACTACTTTAATGGTTGGATAGAAAAATGCCTCTTCTACTGGCACATTCTTGCACATTCCACTACCGAGTTCTCTACTTAATTGATTACAAATTTTTCGTAATGTTGTTGGTGTTTCTTCAACGGCCACAATGTACTGAGGCTTGTTTGGTCGGTTTTCCATCAATCTATGGAAAATTCTGCACAAAACACACAATATTGGCTATATGAATAAATTACGTTAAATATTACCTAGAAAGGTCATCCACATGAATTAAGGGTACAAAATTATTGCCCCCATTGAAAATCGGTAGATATCTTTCATTGTTCCATGCTAATTTGAATAAAAAGTCGAAATCTTGTTCTTCATGGCCGTAAATTATTCCAGAACATAAAACATACGTTTTAAATTTGTCGCCAAACTGAAACAGTAACGATTTTTAGTTGGTGAATTGTTATAATTTGAGAAAATTTACTTTACGACCAGCTTGAATAACTTGTTTTTCACAATCCAGATGTTTCTTGTAGTTTGGATGCGGTCTTCTACGTCGATAATCAATTTCAGAAAAGGGTACAGACTGCAAAAGAACAAAATAATAACAAAATGGTAATTAAATGCGTTTTGTTCACCGAATCGGTTGATTTTGTTTTCGCCCAAGTCATTACGGTAGACAAAAGAATAAAAACTCTTCGATCTGTATAGTTTTCATAAGTTTTCGGACCAATTTCTTCGATTTTCTTCAAATGTTTTTTAATTGCTTTTAAAATTCTTTCCACTTTTAGAATTTCTTCATTGTCTTGCGTTATATCGTATACAATGAAACCGCATCGAAGAATTTCCTCCAAGTAGTTTTCATCATCATCTCTAATTGTGTACAGAATATCTTCAGTTTTTTTATTAAATGGATACCTTAAGGTGCCGATTATCTCATAATTTTTACTATCAGCTTCTAAATTAATATTTTGTGTGGTTTGTTCCTCTTGCTCCTCATTGATGGCTTCTTCAGGACTATTTTCAATTCTAGTAGCCCCATATATTTGATCGGCGATGAACTGAAATTAATTTTAAAAAAAATAAAATGAGAGGTAAATATTAATTGTATAAAAATGTATACGGATGTAAAGTGTTTAGCAACAAAGGAATCCACATGGTTAATAAATATTCGATGTGGAATAAAGTCGGAAGGTGATGTTTTTTCAAGAAATTGAGTTGAAGTTTCACTTTGTGACATTTTTTTCAAATTTACCGCCGTGTAGTGTCTGGTTACCAAACTAGATGGCAACAATTATTTCGCATGCTTGTTTTTAAACAGAAAACCATCAGCAAATATAAATGAGGGTTTTTTATTAAATTGAACAAATTAACGTCTTAAAATGAGTGAAAATTCTAATTATAAACAAAACGGACTCATCAAAACCATAGCCGACGATGAAGAGGTTGAAGATTTCTCCGAAGATTCAGACATCGAAGTTGAGGTTAGAATTATAAAATATTGAATTTTTCACAAATTTACAATAATTCCTGAACAGTTTCAGCCTTCTAAACAGAAAAACAAAAATCGTACAGACTTCGACACCGATTTTCAGTTTGTTAGTTCAGTAGAAGAATACAACAAGGATGCATGGAACGATTTAACAAAATACATTAAACGTAAAGCAAAAACCAAAACCGATGATAAAATAAAAAAACTACGTGCCAACGAACAGGAAGCCAATGCAGAAGTGGTGGACGATAAGCCCGACATTGAATTGTCCGACGATGAACTCAAACACGACAACATAAAAGACAAACCAAAGAAACGAAAACATGATAACGAGGAGCCGAATGAATTTTTCGATGAAATCGACACCAACGCCGCCGATACAACAAGTTTCTACCAAATGAATTTATCCAGACCGTTGCTGAAAGCCATTGGTGAAATGAAATTCGTCCATCCAACACCAATTCAGGCATCGACAATTCCGGTGGCACTTTTAGGGCGCGATATTTGCGGTTGTGCCGCAACTGGTACCGGCAAAACGGCCGCCTACATGCTACCAACACTCGAACGTCTTCTCTACCGTCCATCGAACGTTGGCACGGTGGCGGTGACAAGAGTTCTGGTTCTTGTACCAACCCGAGAGCTTGGCGTGCAAGTGTATCAAGTCTCCAAACAATTGTGCCAATTTACCGACATTCAAATCGGTTTGGCAGTTGGTGGTTTGGATGTTAAAACACAGGAATCGATTCTACGCAAGAATCCCGACATTGTAATCGCCACGCCAGGTCGTTTAATTGATCATTTGAAAAGTTGTCCCACATTCACATTGGATTCAATTGAAGTATTGATATTGGACGAAGCCGATCGTATGTTGGATGAATATTTTGCTGAACAAATGAAGGAAATTATTAAACAATGTTCGCGTCAACGACAAACTATGCTGTTTTCGGCCACAATGACCGATGAGGTAACTAAAAACAACAAAAAATGAATATACGGGGTGTTTCATAATTTGTGGGCAAAATGAAAGAGGTAAATTGTATGCTTAATTCTAAGAAAAAAAAGTTCATATTCACATGGGTCCGCAAACCCACCATTATCGAGATACAGGGTGATAATTTTTTTTTGGTTTTTTAATTTTTTGACTATCGCAAAAACTGATCGAGATAGAAAACTGAAATATTGTAATTTGTATACATATTATCGCTATTAATATCTACTTTCTAAATTCTAAGCCCAAATTCAATTTTTTTCATATTCCAGTGGCGTAGTTAATGGGGCTGCTTACGATATATCCCCTCCAATTTCTACGCCACTGAGAAAACTGGTATTTGAGAAACACTATTTAAATCGGCAACATTTTCTATACAAATAAGTGTTCTTGGTTAATAACTCTAAAGTGAACCATTCTCGAGAAAAATTGCATTTTATGAAAAAAAACATGAAAAAAAATATTAACATGATTAGAAATAAAATGCCATTTTTCTTGAAAATGGCTCACCTTAGAGTTATTTACCAAGAATACTTTTTTCTGAAGAAAATGTTGGCGATTCAAATAGCGCATTTACAATACCAATTTTCTCAGTGGCGTAGAAATTAAGGGTGGGATATATCCTACACAGCCCCATAAACCACACCACTGGTATAAGATAAAAATTACATTAGGGCTTAAATATGTAGCTATTATTAACGATAATATGTATACATAAGTTTAAATTTTCTATCTCAAATAGTTTTTGAGATATTGTTATAAAACTACTTGTACAAAAAAAAAATTATCACCCTGTATCTCGATATTGATGGGTGTGCGGACCTATGTGAACAGGCACTTTTCTTTTTAGAATCAACCATAAAATTCGCCCCATTCATTTTTGCCCACATATTACAAAACACCCTGTATTGAACTATACTTTATTCAGATAGGGAAGAAAAATCGTTCATCTTGAATTATGACGTTTTTCAAAATAATCCAATAATTGTATACTTTGCCACAATGCTCCACCTTCTAACCTTGTTTTCGACGAATAAAATTTAAAAAATTAAATCACGTGAAAGCTAACCAATCATCACTTTTTTCTTCCCTAAATGAATAGACCTTAGATTCTTGTTTTATTTTAGGTTGAAAATTTGGCTGCCGTTTCACTTGTCAAGCCAGTACGTTTATTTGTTGATAATAATCGTGATGTGGCATTCAATTTACGTCAAGAATTCATACGGATTCGTTCCGATCGTGAATCGGATCGTGAATCCATATTGGCCGCTTTGGTATGTCGCACGTTTCGTGAACAATGTATGATATTCGTGCAAACAAAGAAACAGGCACACCGTATACACATAATGTTGGGTTTGTTGGGATTGAAGGTGGCCGAATTGCATGGTAATTTAACGCAACCGCAACGTTTGCAAGCGTTGGATATGTTCAAACAGAAACAAGTGGATTTTTTGGTGGCGACCGATGTGGCGGCGCGTGGCTTAGATATAAATGGCGTACAAACGGTCATTAATTTTGTAATGCCGGCCACAATTGAACATTACATACATAGAGTTGGTAGGACGGCACGTGCCGGCCGGGCCGGTGTTTCAGTCAGTTTGGCCGGCGAACAGGAACGGAAGATCGTCAAAGAGGTGATCAAGAAAGCAAAACGGCCGGTTAAAAGTCGCATCATTCCATTGGATATTATTGAGAAATATAAAGAGAAATTGGGTAAGCTTGAAGATCAAATTGAACAGATTCTACGTGAAGAATTGGAGGAGAGATTATTGAATAAAATGGAAAATCAAACGAATAGAGCGGAAAAATTGTTGAAAGGTGAATTGGATGCGAAAAGGCCATGGTTTCAAACGAAGAAACAAAGAAAAGAGGAAAAAGAACGGCTTAGTATTAAAAGTACGAAGAAAGTTGTTGGGAAAAAAGCCAGTCGAAATAAAAAAGAAACAGCTGAAGATAGAATTAAAGATGAAGTTAGCAAAGTGGCATTATTGCAAGCGAAATTGGCTAAAAAGAAACATAAATTGAAGAAATTAAGTACAGTTCATGATGATACTGTTGGTAATACTAGTAAGGGTGCAAAAGTTAAGAAAAAGAAGACGAATTTTAATGATTTGTGGGATACGTCGAAGAAGAATACGAAAAAATTACGTCACGAAGCTAATCATAAGAAAAATCATAAAGTAAAACAGGGGAAAAAGGGTAAAGTGTTTGGCAGGCCGCAACAAAAGAAGCAAAGATAGAAAATGTAAATAAAATAGGTTTTTTTATTAAATATTATTGCGTTTTATTAGTATTGATTTATTGTTTAAGCCTAAACGGCCGGCAATTCCACCATCTGGTAACTTGTATTCGACTTTTTCCAATTTTCTATCCGGTGAAAATTCTAATAATTGACTGTTGCTTTCGGCTAATTGAATTATATTCCAAATTGGTACATATGTTGATTTTCCATGTCGCGCAACCACGTAGAAATTATCAGCTGTTTCTAATGCACCTGATACGGCAGCCCAATGGGCCTTGTGGCCCCTTTCAAGGCACGGTGAGTGATTTTTGTCTGAATCATACCTAAGAAAGGGAGTTTATGTTAAATGTATTAGTTTTGGCATTGTTTGAGACTTACGGGACTAACATGAGGCCCCCATTCATTATAAACTCTTTTATCTCGTTTGTATTTATTGTCCCTGAATATATTTCGACATTTCTTTCCGGTAAATATTCTTTGGCTAAATTGAGCATATCAACCGCACTGAACATTTCACCATTGTATGTGTAATTATGCGTTTTTGCAGTTTCATATAATTCGTCTACAATATTTTGTTGCTTTAAATTGATGTTTAATGTTTTAAGGCACATAGCAAGTGCAACAAGTCCACATTGGGGCCCCTTTTGGATGATGAGTGGTAAAGGTGTGTAAGAAATGTTAAGAGGATTATTCAGTTCCTCTAATTGAAAGCGAGAGTATGTTTTGTAAATATCTGGATATTTATCAGCCCAAAATGCCCAACAATTTGAAATATCCATTTGTTTTCAATTTAATTCTAACCTCAATTTTAACAAATATGAATATATAAAAATGTTTAAATATCTTTATAAAAATGGCAATAAATCCATTTAAATACTATTGGGTATTTGATGGGGATATATTTTAAGTACCTACTCAGAATTGTTTTGAAATTCAAAATTTAAATTTTCTTACAGGACCTGAGGTTCATTTTTAATGGTTGGTTGCCTATGTATAAATTAGAATTATTTATTTAAAAAACCTAACAAAACTACAATAATTTGATTTATGTTATGCCGAAACTTAAACGTTTTTGCGTTATTTAATATTTTTATATGAAATTTAGAAAATGAGGAGCAGTCTTAGAAAAAGCTTTATATTTTTGCAAACAAAATTGGTAGAAAAATGAAATTTTGTATAATGACTGCATAACTGTATCATAACTGACCATAATAAGGCTTTTAAGTTTTAACTACCTAAATAGAAAATTATTTCATATTTTTATACCTACTGGGTGTTTTAATATTAGTATAAGTTTAGGCATAACGCATACAGTGAAAAAGTTTATTTTAACCTAGACAAAATTCTACGATTTTTAATTTTTATAACAAAATATGTCGTATTCCCCGCGGTCCTGCTCGATTGCTTGTTTTAACTAATAAAGGAACACATTTAATTTTCTTTTAAAAATCAAACAAAAAATTAAACTTGACAAATTTTATTATTATAATTTAGAGTTTAGACAAATATATGATTATCGCGGATGTCATTATAATGAATTTGTTTAAATATGTATAATGGTCGGTTTGTTTAAACTAAATAACGGACACAAAGTCTTCCACATATTGCCAATATTGCCGGCAGTGATGAGACAATCGTTGGCACAATTTACTAGTGGTTCATTTTTAAAGCAACTGTCACAAATTAGTATGCATTCATCGGTGGGGTCCAAAATTGGTGTTGCAATAATTAAATTTAACGTTAAAGACAAGATTATAATCAAACTTTTACAAACACAATCTGAAAATGAATAATCATGAAAACTTTTCTAAATTGAATTCATTATATTCATGTATTTACATATTGCAAAATATGAAATTACTTACACATTTTTAATTACTTTTCCACCACTTTTCCAACACTTTCAACGGTACAAATTGGAATGAAGATGGATTTGATGAATGTATTCATTTTTTATATAAAAACGACTAATCGATATTATGTCCATAAATTAAATGAGCTACAATAAAAATGTAGAAATGTGTATAAACTGTATCCTGTAATTAATTACATATAAGTAATAAACAACTAAGGTCCATTCATTTAGGGAAGAAAAAAGTGATTCTTGAACTTCATTGGCCAGCTTCCACGTGATTTAATTTTTTTAAATTTTATTTGTCGAAAGCACGGTAATAAGGTGGAGCTAATAACTCCAGTTTACAGTGCCAAAATGTATTAGTAATTGATGTTGCAACCAACAAACCACGACAACTGTCATTTAAATTGTCAAATTGTCAATTTAATTCGAATTATTTGGTTTGCAGAACTTTTATTTCTTAACTTATTCATAAAATGAGTGTTTTAATTGCAAAAGGTTTATATACATAATCATAAATTAAATGCTTCAAGACGTAAGTAAAAATATAATATTGTTTTATTTTGTATAAAATATATTTTGTGAAAAATATTCATGTGTTATAGGTATTGGCAAGAAAACGAGTTTTTTGAATATATACCTACGACACTTTGAAGAGATGCAATGCAACTTGCAATGAAAATTCTTGAAAAGGAACCGCAACATTCAGTAAGACATAAATGTATTATGTATTATGTATATAGAAACATTAAAAAACATT
>SSSI01004457.1:0-14186 GCA_004796505.1 Oryzaephilus surinamensis | reverse complement strand
AGACTGCACCATTGTATCCAAAGATATTTAAAATCGAACTCAAAACTATTTCTATAAAATAATTAAAACAAAAAAATTACTATGAAATGTTATTTATTGTAATTATTAAGGAATAAAAACAACAAATAACTCAATCATTGTGAAAACAAAAAGCTTAAATAAAATCTATTAAAAGTACACTTATGTATTTATTTACAATCTTATCCTATTAAGTCTTTTTATACAATTTTCATGAAAAAACTCCGCATAAACTAAATAACAACAGAATTTATTAAATAGTTAAATAAAATGAGATGTTACAAGGTTGTTTATTTTCTTCTTTGGCCACCTCCACCGGCCAAAATAGTCGCAAGTCGAATGAAAATATTCAAAGTGTCCAAATAGATGGAAATCGACCTGAAAATCAATTAAAATCAATAAAAAAATATTCATAATGGGGTAGTTCAATTGAGGTTATGTTATAAACAGTCATTTCCGGTCCGCCATCTTTTTTCAAACTTAGTGACGTAATTAAAAAGATCAAAATCGGTTAACCTCAAAATTACGATTTTAAATTTATTTTTTAAGGAAAAACTTATCAGGAATACGTTTTGCGATAAACGAATAAACAAAAAAAAATGTGCAACCAGCCCATTGGACTAACAAACTACTTACGCATTAATCGGATCGTAATTCTTCACACCGTACAAACCGGGAGCAGTTGGATAGCGTTCAGCTTGTGCAATAATTCGTTGTGTATCGTATAAAAGAAAACCAGAAAACAGCAACAAACCACCGTAGAGTGCAATCGAATGTAGACCAGCGCCCAAAGCTGTTGTGGCTGGGAAAAACATCGTACCAATCGAGGAAACAAACACAACACCCAATCCCATCGCCAACGGTCCACCCATTGTCAGGAATTTCTCGCTTGGGGCGCAAACGGCCACCGTACTTAGGCCGCCAACGACGCCAGCCGTGTACCAGGCGGCTCGCACCAGCAGTGGCCCGCCCATGAAGCATAACGGGGCCAACATGGCACCCATAACGCCGGTATGTGCCAGCCAGGCTAGCTGTTTCGGGCCGAAGCCCTCTTTGTATTCGATATTTTGTACAATCATGCCGGTGCCGAGGATGGCAGCCAAACTGATGGCCATTCCAATGAAACCGTTACGCATAACCAAGTTCATAACGGCCGGCGAACGGAATGCCATCATCGCTGATGAAGCGGTGACGATTAATGAGCCACCGAAGTACATGTACGTGGATTTGATGCGCTCCTTCACGTACTGGGGCCACAAACTAAACGAAAAATTGTTATTTTTTGACAATTAGCTTACGTATGTGGTACTTACGTGGAGCGTTCGATGGCACCCACTTGTTTACTCATTCCAAGACCGTAGTAACATAAAGCGCCAACAACCAAAACGGCCCCGCCGGCTACGGCGCCCCTTCCAATGTTATACGCTAAAATTTAATAACGAACTAGAAATGTGCACTGAATTTACATCAAACTACTTACCTGTTTGGCCGGCCGGGGCCATTGCTTGTTCTTTTATTGTAGCCCTACGTCTGACGGTGCGCCCCAAAGTGTCGCGACCCTCCGAAGCGAAATTTCTTCTCACCAATTGACTGGGCAATTGTTTGAATAATGTGCCTTGTAGGGCGGAAGCCCTACACAATCGTGCACTCAATAACATGGCCATTGTTGCAAATCAGCTACAAATGATTAACTAATTGGAGAAACAATTCTACGAATTATATTTATAGGTTATGTTCTCTGATGTAATGTTTTGAAATTTGTTGTACAATTCACACAATGTTAATTCTTTTCAATAATGATAGATGTTTAATTTTTATTAATGTTACGTACTTGTCAATTTTGATTGAAATCTTATTATTCTTAGAAAATTTAATAAAAACAATCGTTGATGGAAGTTTATGGAAATATCTGGAAAATTTTGCACAACACTATACGACATACGTTCTACTTCTGTCTTTGTTGCACTTGCGGAATAGAAAAAGAGAGAAAATCCGACGCTACATGAAGATCTAGGGAATTTCATTATTTTTCGTTGGCTACATTATATTACTGTGAAAACAATTTCTGGCGTTTCATTTTCATTTTTTGATAATTTAATTAAAAATACTTACAATGGCAGCCCCAATGGAAAGGATTCAAGTTCTAGATACAATAGAAAAAGACATAATCACCTGCCTACACAGTGCAGGTTAGAAAAATCAATTTTACAGTAAAATCCTAACCCTACTTTCAATTCGCAATTTCAGGCCAAGTTTTTGTCGAATTAAGTAAAGAGAAATCCAGTTTGAAACAGGCCGAAAATCACACACAAATGTTCCTTAAAACGTTGGGCAACGTTGAGAACAAATTAACAGATCAGATAAACTATCTGACGCAAGTATCGACCGGCCAGCCCCACGAAGGTTCTGGATATGCATCGCAAAAGGTGCTCCAAATGGCTTGGCATCGGCTGGAACATGCCAGATCCAGAGTGAACGAATTAGATAGAATCAAAGTGAAACATGTGCAAGGTAGGACAGCAACTAGGCCACAACAGTCGGCGAATGGGGCCCAAATTCAAGCCGTCACTACTACAAATGTGCCCCCCGGTTCGTCTTCCACATAATTTCAAGAAAACACACAATTAATCAACAAATAAATTTATTTAAAAACAATATTATATGATGAACTGGCACAAGAATATTTGTTAATAAAATAAAATGTACAAAAAATGGTATTTTATATTAAAAACTTCCTAATCTCTATAAAGATTCTTGTTTTTTTGTACATGCAGGCTTTCAGTCAGTTTGAATTTTGGACAAAAGGACACTAAGGGTTTGCAGCTGATTGGCCATTACTGGTAATTGGTGGTTGGGCACGATTTTGTTTCCATTTTTCCACTTCGCGCCGTATTCTGTGCACATCGGCGGCATATGTACGACAACAGCCCCCAATCCATGTGACGCCCAAATCCAGCCACTTGTCCACATAAGTTTCCACAGGTTCGCATTTGTCACGGTTAATCCACCTGGAAGGAAATTGTGTACGACCGTTTTTAGGTACTTTAAACAATGGTTTAAATGATTGTTGCAAGTGGTTTTTATTTTTGGAGTTTTTTGTTGCGAAGTGGGAGAAATGGTTAGTATTTTACTAGGTAAAAGAATGTGAAACTGGTTAAAATATCATTAACATGTTAAAAATTATTGTATTGTGCTAAATCCGGCTGATTTAATGCAATTCTGATTATTCTCATTCCGGTATTGATTAGCAAATAGTGCCTTTTTGGCACGACCAATTATTTTTAATTGGATACACATTCTGCAAATATGATTAATACGTTCATTAAATAGAAAATTCATCGTATGTTTCAACAATTATGAGAAAATAGGGAATAGTTTTTGATATTTGGAAATTTTTAAACCACTTTTATGTGAAATACAATTATTTATGGCAAATAAGAATTGGAGGAGACAAAAAAATTACAAAATTTTTTTATTTACTAGTCAGTTTCAATCAATACTTTTACTTTCTTACGACTTTTCCTTCTAGCCCTATTTTCAATAATACAAAAAAAAATTCCAAAGTTGTATATCAAATTTCAAATGCGTCAAAAGTTTTAACGAAAAAGTACAATTTGATGTTATGTTTACGACAACATAATTTGCGTCAAAAAAGTAAGTTTTGAATTTCGTAACTTATTGTTATTTTTAATCAACAACAAAGAACATATCAGCAAAACTTTTCGCTTGATTTTTATCTCTTTAACGTCACCACTTTAAGAATTAATATTGTTGCTAAACTTGACGATTTGAAAATGTTTTTTCAAAGCTTTCAAGAACTTTTTCATTAATTTTAATCTAGATTTTAACAAATCCTCCCACTTCACCTATATGTATATAATTAAGTGTGAATTTAAGAATTTTTTAATATAAGCAAAAGAATTCTTATAACGATTTATAGCAGAAAAAAATGGAAAGACGACTTCTGTTTAGGTATTTCAGTATTAATGTATATTATATTGCATTTAAACGTTTCACAAAACAGAAATCTGTATTTTGCGGTGATGGCAGAAATGTTTTCTTTGATGTTTTATTATTTTAATATCTAAAGCATTTCACAATGAAATTTTATTGCTACAATAGTTTCTTTATAACGTTTACGAATTTTTTTATAAAACTTTTCTTTTTATTCAAGTAAAAACAAACATAGAAAAAAATATGATTTAAATTTGTCTAGAAAACTTTTTTGTACTAAAATGTAGTTTTTTTTTTAAATACTTTTAAGAAAAAATTAATGTAGACAAAGTTTCATCTTTTTTCTGTTATTCAGCTAGACATTATCAAAAAGTTTCCCGTCGTAAGATAAAGAAGTTAACCAATTATAGTGACTTTAACTTTAAAATAAAAAAAATAAGTGTTTAATCTTTTCCGGTACAAAAATGAGACAATCCGTTAAATATATCATTAAAAATTCTATTATAAAAGCCATCACCAACCAAAAATACCTTTCCTTGTTACTAACTCATTATAAAATTGTTCTTTCACATTAAATTTGTCGACACTGAAAATTTACGGTGCATTTTACTAAAAAAATTCCATTTGTTTTTCAAAATTGACTTACCCTAACTCAACTGTGTAACTTTCTCCACTGTTTGGATAAACAATCATCGGTATCGGCTCTTTTCTGTCTTTATTTAGCCCGCCCAGAAGCGGTTCCACCAGTCTTGGTGCTAAACAATTGACACCAACGGCTACAATTTTCGTTGGATGTAAATCGTAACAATATCTTGCCACCTCTTTGAAATCCTCACCATAAGCTATGGTTCTGCCGTCTTGCTGTTTAAAAAAAATGATAAAATAACAATGTAGTCTAGAACCAACCCGAATGGTACGGTTCTAAGGCCAGTTAGAACAAATACGTACACTACAACTGAATGTTAGCCAAGCCCTCGTGTCCGGAAATTGTTCTTTTAGCAATTGTACAAGCATCACAGCTTCCGCTTTACACGGAATCGTTTCCAATGCTAAAATATCTACGCCACCCTCAATTAGGGCCTTAATTCTTGGTATGTGCCATTCGCGCATTGTTTCCACTGATGTTGTTTTGGCATATGAACCGGTGTATTCGGAACCGTCGTGCAAAGACGCTCCATATGGACCGACGGAACCGGCTATCAAAGGACGTCCTACAAAAATACCAAGACAAAAGTTAAAAATAAACATTATATCGATTTTTAGGTTAATTCAACCAAAAATAATGTGTATTACAATAGAGTATTTGTATTTTTTGTGCACATCGGTGCCGTGACCAAGATAATCAGAATTGTAGTATCCCAGGTTCTAAGAATCTAATGTAATACATACATAGATTTATCAATCAGAACAATGTGCAAAAAAAACCAAAAATAATGTGTATTACAATAGAGTATTTGTATTTTTTGTGCACATCGGTGCCGTGACCAGGATAATCAGAATTGTAGTATCCCAGGTTCGAACCCGGTTCACGGCATATTTTTTTTTTGAATGAAGAATCTAATGTAATACATACATAGATTTATCAATCAGAACAATGTGCAAAAAAAATTATATAAGAGAAAATGTGTTTTTTTTTTACTTGAATTTGGAAACTCTTCGGTAAATCTGTTGCGTGCAATCTGGGCCAATTCGACAGATTTCTTAATTAAATTGTAGCTTTCTTCTTTCGTCAAATTCAAATGTTTTACGAATAGTTCTAAACATGCTTGATAACTGTTGGTCATAATAACATCTGCCCCAGCTGAAATGAAATAATAAAAATTATGAAGAAAATTAAATAATAGCACGTATAAATGAATACAAAAGAAAGTTTATTGAACCGTGTTGAATATATTTAAAATATGCCTGCATCGTCGAATTGGAGCCAATTAGCAGATATAAATAGCTGTGGGCCCAAAACAAACAAATGTATTGTATCAATATATTTTAGAAAGAAATTCAGGAAGAAATAATATAACAAAACGTTTTTATTTAATATTTTTTGAACGCGTTTATTTTCAGAAAATGCGTTTTAATACAATCAAATACTTTATCTTTGCCTACAATATATTTAGAAATTGTTTTTGGCGTAAAAACGAACATGAATGTCAAATAAAATGTTTTGCAATTCAAATCAGTGTAAAACATTTTGTTTTCTATTTATCTAGTCTAATTGGATTTAAAAAATTAACATACTTTCTCTTCTTATCTTGTATGTATCACTTGAAATACAAAATGTATATTATTGAATTATTTGAAAACCTTTTTAAACACTAATTACATCTAAATCCTAGATAAAATTTATTTACAGTGATAATGATTAATGATTACTAGAATTAGTAAATGCAGTTGAAAACATTTAGAGATTATATTGAGCTACCCGTCAGCCATAAATTGGAATAAAATAGATTTAAAATTCTGTATAAATTATATTATTTATTTTATTTGTAAATAAATAATGTTTTGTTATGATTTAAAAGCAGAATGCAAGCTCTTTTTTCATAATTTTTAGTTGGGCTTTCCTAAAAACGCACAAAAGTGTTTCAAAAATCAAAATCAAAAATCTTTTGATGCAGCAGTTAATTTTCTATGAAAATCAATAATTTTTATACAAATTGATGAAAAATGTGAAAATTGTAAAAGGTCTAATCACTTCAGTGGATATTTCCGAGGATTTTTCTTTATTGACAAAATTTTGACTGGAATTTTATTGAAACAAATATGCTTTTTTTGGAAATTAGGTACAATAAATTTTGAATTCGTTTACGGAATTAAATTTTGGTTTATACTTAATGGGTTTTTTAAAAAATTTACGGTTACGGTTTTGTATTGATTTAAAATGTCTAAAAATAACATATTTTGCTAATTTTCTAACTATTGAGACGAAAACATAATGATAACATTATGTAATTATTTGACCTTGAACTAGTGTTATATTTTCATTGCTATGGTTACAAATTAACAAAATTTCATTTTTTTCAACATTTTCAAATTACATTAATTAATTTATTTAATTATTTTCCAAACCAAAATATTTATCTATAAGCACTAATGAAATTTAATTTATACATAGTTTATTTACGTGAAAACATTGTTTTTGTTATTAAAACGGTTTAAATGAACATTAAAAATTTAATCAAATCATTTACAGTCTGTCAGTACTTACATCAGAATTAATTAACGAATAATTCAGTATAATTAATTATGAAATTTTCGTTTACATACATGTGAGTTTTTCAACAAAAGCTTTTCAAAAATTATGTAAATATTTACCTAATAATTTATTTTTTTGTCTATTAGTAGAAACAAATTTTTATCTAGAAGTACATAATTATCGAAACTTTGGCTTTCCTTGACATGTGTTTAAATAATGTTTAAAACATTATTATTATTTATATTCGAAATTAAAACAATATTAGATTTGTTTGACTTAAATATTCCTGTTTGTATAAAACTTATAGGGTAATACTGGGTAAGTGTGCTAACTGGATAACATAGATGGCATTGTTAAAATTACAATGTTATCAACGAAATACGGAAACGAGTTTTTAGACTCCTAGACTAGAGATAAAATTAAATTTTAATAATAATTGAAATTATTGTAATGTAATATTTTTTTTTTATTTGAAACAGACTCACCCCTTAGAAAATCCAGATGGGAATCGATGATAGCCTCTTGATCTGTAGCTAAAAATCTGGCACTCCATAAAACGTCCCCATCAATTTGTTGGGAAACATGACAACTTAATTGTGTTGCAAAACCGCCATCTAAAACAATAATATCCGGCCAATTGGAATCAGTCTTGTCATTTATAATGCCATTTTCGTTGCCATTTCTTGAATTGCTACTATTACTAATTCCTGGCGGTGCCATTTGATTGTGCCACTTCTATTAAAAGACAAAAACGGAACAAATAAGTGGCTCGCACTCGACGAACAATTGTTCGATCTAAATATTGCGAAAATGAGATAAGTTTTGTAGAAAAATTTTCGGTAAACGACGAAATTGCTGTGCGCGTTTGTCTAAAATTCGAACTGAACGATTCAGAAACCCGTAAATGTATTTTATTCAAGATTAGGTGTACATTTTATTAGTTGTATTACTATGCATGCTGGAAATAATGATAAGATAACATTATTATTTTCGTATTTGAACTATTGGAAGGTCAACAACCCGTCACCAAATGCAACTAACAGTCAATTGATGGTTTTTTTATTGGAAAATGAATAATTCAGTACAACGACAGTTTAAAAGAAAATGATAATCGGTGCAGCAAGTGATTATTGGCGAAAAAACTCGATTAGTGGCTCCACCTTTTATTTAATCCATTCGTTTCCATTTTCAGAATGAGTTCATTCTCCTTAAAACGATTACAATTTGTTGCTTATCGTCAAGAGTTTTTTGTTTTTCAGACAAATCAGTAGTGGTCTATCTGTGATAAAAATTTATCTCGTAATTTATTAATATGTACAATAATTTCATTCTAAATACTGATGTTTTAAACTAATTTACCTTACAAAGTATGTTTAGTAGGTACTTTTAGATAAGAATGTAGATATTATTAAATTACAACTAGACACAACATGATAAGTTTATGTTTAATTACTACATTAGTTAAACAATATAATTTTATACAATAATTGATATAAATACAGTCTAGTTTATTAAAAATATGAGCTAGAAACCCCAAAAGCGTTCGCAGTATGGCGCCATCTGCAGGACGTATGAACAATTATCGAATTTTAAATTCCACTTACGAATTTCACTAGTACATACAAATGTCAAATAATAAACGCTTAAATAATAAAAGTTTAGAGTATTCAAGTTGAAATTTATCACAAGCTGATGAAAATTCCTCCACTATTATATAATAGTGTGAATATTTTTAATAAAGGTAAAAGTCAACATATAAAATTTTAATATGTTTTTAAGTTGAAAATTCTTCAGTGTCATAATTTCCTACCTTTATGTAATAACAAAAGCGTCTCTTACCCTCTTCCCCCTTATTACAAACACACATTCGTCTCTCTGTGTATATACGTAATATACAGAGTGGCCAATAGGTTAAACTAGATGCACTTTGAAAGTAAAAAACTTTGCTACAAAAAATGATGCAGGTACTTAATTTGTCATTTATATGTAAATTTTTTTTCCGTTAATAACTGTTGTGTTGTCTATGCATGGGGCCACCCTGTATACAATAATATTGTTACATAGGAAGCAGGAGGGAAGTTTAAGTTGCTTCTGTATTCCTAGAACACCGAGTCTAGCATTATTCCATATTCGTCTTATAAAAGGCATTTCAACTCTGGCCGTTTAATTATTAGACCGTACATAAAGACGCCCAGGTACGTAATTAAATTAGTGCTTGATTACACATCTAACTGTAAACCTGAACGTATTATTATATTATAGATATGAAAGGTATGCTAAGTATGCATTTTCAGCATATTTTGGTTCTTTTGCCCGAGAATAGTTATATACAACGTTCGAAGAACATCTTATTGACAATTAAACTTATTTTCAGAGAGTTTCTTGTAAATTGTACGCCAATTTAGGGGTTATTGATAAATGTCTTATTTTTTCTTCTTCTGCAAACTTTTCGTAATGTTTAACCGATTTTCGATGGAAACATTTTATTCCCTTTTTTTTTGCTGATAAGTTCAATTTTATCCAAGAAAACTTGTAATCTAATAAAACAAATCATTCTTAACGGGCCAATATTCTAGGAATCGTTATTTCGTCCATATGCTATTCACTGAACTGTACATAACAACTGGAATGACAACAGTCTTGGATGTGTGAGCAATTTTTATGCTAAATTGAAAAGGTCTATTGGCTAAAAAAATTGGGATTTGTTCAATTAGGTTGAATTTTCAACTGCGCCAATTCTTTTTTCTATTAGCATTCCAGTTATTGCTGAGTAGGATGATTTTATTGCGAATCAAAAGTTTTACTTCATTAGTATATTTTTTTTAATTTTGATACTCGCTTATTGTTATTTATAATCTAGTAAATGCAGACTGCGCCAATTAAATTTAGTGAAATTTTGAACAAAATATACTACTGGCGTTCCAGTTATTGCACAATTCATTGTTTTGTACCAAAGGTGGTTGCTCTTATTATTTGCATTTTTTTTTCACTTTGAAATCTGCTTGCTGACAATGGGCATTTTTGTCGAGACCGTAGATTATAAATTTCTTACATCAATTTTACTTACCTATACTTTAAGCTCGCTTTAAACCTTTTTTTAAAATTTGAGCAAACTCTGCACAAGAAAACATTTATTATTTATAATCCAGTAATAAATATTTATTCATTTCGTCAATATATACACCGATAATGATTGAAACATTGTTAAAATTGAAAATTTCATCAGAAATTATATTGTGCAACATTATTTACGAATTTATCACAAATTTATGAACTTCTTATGACATCAAATGTACTAATCTAGCCTATTAAATTAATCGTTAATAATAATTGACGAGAAAATTCCATGAAATTTGTTTAAATTTGTTTAACGAATCCCAACCATGAGTCTCAACATTTTATGAGATTTATCAGAATCTGCTAAAAAAATATTTCCAATCACACTATATATTCGACTATCTCAAACACTGATATTTCAATTTACTGTGTGTTTCACACCCTATTATTCCATGTGTATTTTCTTTGCCAGTTTATACAAGCAACTGTATAAATAATAATAAAAAGAAGTAGCTGTGGTGGCATGAGGCAAAAAAACACTGTAAACGGGTAAATGTGAATACCAGAGGATGGGTTCGTGTGGAGTTTTCATTGCAAACATCTTTAAGAAGCCTTAAAATATCACTTTTACAAGCCATTCGTACAGAACTTTATTTGTATACTTATTCGCATATGTTACACATACTGTATTATGGGGCCCGAAAGCCGAAAGCCTGATGAAATTTCAATTTGCATGATGAAAACTCCATCTAGTTTGAACAATATCATTTCACCTACATAAATATATAAAAATATACGAATGAGAAACGAATAATATACCTAAGTATTTGGTGAATTTCGTTAAAACTTTCAGTAATAAGTAAATAAATTTTTTTATTGATGATTTTTTTAATCAAATGCAAATTTTTGAAAACAAAATTGCTTTAAAAATGTTTGAAAAATCGTTGTTTATGCAACCAGTAATTTAATGCATTGTTTTGTGTGAAGCAGTAGAAAATTTGGAAGGGGCGAGCGAAGCGAGTTAAATTTCGAAAAGAGTGTTACTTAAATTACTGATTTGCAGTTCAACATTTCATTGAAACTGAATAAAAAATATGAAATTTATCAGCTAATACGGATCTGTTGTCAAGACCTTGATAATACTTAAAAAATAAATATGTTTGTGGCTAGTAATGGTCAATAACAACATTATTGTAAACAATAACCTTGCATTCAATATACTCGTATGTAATGATTTTTTACTTTAGTCCATATCAGTATACTTTTCGAATAATATAATCATCAATCATGTGGTTTGATTTTGCAATGCATTTTGTATGAATCAACATTTTTCGTAAAATGTACGTTTTTTTTTAATGACCGCCTTTTTGTGGATTTAACAATTTTTGTTTCTATTTTTTGGCCATGGATTTAAAACAAATAATGAAATGTTGCATTTGTACCTTCATTCATCATTTACACTGTAAAAACGTTTTTACTGTGATGATTTATTGAAGAAAGGAAAAACAATGACAATCTATATTCATTACTACGATAAATTAAAAAAGAAGGAACATATTACATAATTACATAATTTGTTTATTAGATTTAATACGAAAATATAAATAAAATGTAATCGTAAAAAATAGACTAAACATTTGGAGACTAAGTTAAAATTTTTTGAAGATATCTAAAGTTGCAACTTTTAAAAAACAATACAAAAACGATTTAAAAATGATGATTTCAATTTTTATTTTATAATTGCAATATTATGATTGCATATTTTTACAATATCATGCAAAACCATGTTCTCTATTACATAATTTTGTAATTTTGTGATAAATTATAAATTTGAAAACCTTTTGTTTAATTTGTTTTATTTTTAGAGAATTAGTTTAGTTCTTGACATAAATACCGCCTTAAGTTTTTGGAACTTTGAATCGGATTTTCTTAAATCAAAAATTCTTGGCTAACCATACAGTTAAATGAAAATTTATGACAACTTTTAAAATAAACATAAAACTCATGTAGAATAAACGAGTCATACAATAATAAACTGAAAGTCTATAAATATAATAGTTTGAAGAAAATAAAAAGTGATGCATTCACACACAGATGTAATAATATGTAATGGTTGCAACTTACATAATAATTTAGAAACAAAAAATTGTGGCAATTCTTTCAAACTGTAAAATGGCACAGTAAAATGTGCGATTTGTGTACCTACACACAGTTTTACTAGCACTAGATACAACTACAAACACTAGCACCACACAAATACCGTGAAAATGAGAAAGGAACGATAAAATACACACACGTGCTAGTCTGTCTGTGTGTGTAATGTTATTACTTGGATTCGAGGATGTTGCTACCGCTTTCGAGACGATTCCAACAAATATAGCCGACCGTATTATTCATAAATATAATGCATACACACTACGCTCGATTAGTTTAATGTCTCATGTATCCATGTTAAAAAATTATGCACCCAATAGCAATTTACTACATTGTTTTTTACCTTACCGTATTCTGTTTTATTATGAGGCAAGCATACATTTTAACCTTCATATCAAAATATGTGTAGTCAATGGACACGTGCTATGGCCATTTAAATATATTATGGTAAAATGTAAACGCCACTTCATTATAATTGTAACAGCATATTTTTTAATTGGTTTTACTTACAAAAAGAATAGGACTTACTGAATCCAAATACGCGTGTAGAATTGAATTTGGACTGAGGCAGCATTAAAACCAAATGGCATTTTTCAGCGACTAATTGAAAAGTACCGAATTACGATGAATTTGAATCCGTTTAAATATTTAATATTGATTTCTTGCAATTTTTTCTGTATACAATATTATGAACATAGATATAATATATGTATATAAACACATTCCGAAATTAATTTGACATGTGAATCATTAATATGCATCAAATAAACATCTTCGAAGTCCCTAAACGTGTAGATTCATTTTCTAAACATATAAACATGGCTTTTAAATATTAATCAATATGCATATATATACGTACTAATATTATTCAGTCATTTTAATAGTTAATTACAGACATGTATGTAAGTGATGGTGTTAATAATAGACTCCGTCAAGGCCACAAAACTCGACGCGCCATATTTGAAAATGGTGCGTGAGTGGGGTTGAATTTGAAATTTCTTTTTAAAATTTAAGCTAAATAAAAAGATTAAAACATGATTTTCTTTTTTCAATATTTATTATCGAATATTGGCTGTTTATTGGTAGTGTAAATGAGATCTATAATGTCCTAGATAAAATTTTAAAAATTTTTTTAAGAAAACGCGGCCGAGCCACAAGAAAGACCGTTATATATAATAATAAGGGTACTTTTAGAAACACATTTCTAAATTTAGTTTTTTGTGGCTTAGCCGTAAAAATGAAATATATGTATTTTTTTAAAAATGTTGGTAGTTCAGATCAGTTCACATGTTCCATTGACTCTTAAATTTATTTATTTTGTTCGTAGTGATTACATTGAGGAATAAAGCGTCGAAAGCATCTTTGTAGAATATAATAACTAATAATTGCCATTCTTTTCTTTTGAAAGTGTTTTTATTTTAAAATATTTCGTATGCTCATATGAACTATTTTGCAATTGGAACATGTAAGTTACTCCTATTCCTCTTTCTTACTGGTCTCCATCTATGATTTTTATTGGTGAACTAAATTTCTGACGTTGAACATGACGGACTCTATTGAAATTGTCAAATTTTTAAATTTCACGGTCAGTGAAAAACGCTCCTTATTGATTTGTTTTACTATCATATATAATCCTTAATTACCGTATTGTTAACTTTTTAATTTCAAGTCGATATCATTATTTTGTGTACAGGAAATGAAAAATGGACATGTGATTGCTGATCAACACGCTATATGTCATTTAGTCGTGTCACACGTTTCTTCATAAAAAACCATCCCCTATAGACTGGCATGCACTAGTTGGACGAAA
>SSSI01004456.1:0-18202 GCA_004796505.1 Oryzaephilus surinamensis | reverse complement strand
CGACAAGATTTATCTGGCTTAGAACACATTCGCCACCTAGTGGCCGTTTTAAATGTGGACCCACTTTTAAAGCGATAAAACGCCTTCGTTTCATATCCTAGTATTTAGGTATCCATAGATTCGATTAAAACACGCATTTTCTATTGCTTGGACCAATAGAATTCAGATTTCGAATCAATGTTGCTAACCTTAGGTGACGAAAGAATAAGATTTTCTATCGTTCGAAAGTCAAAAATCGACCCCCTGCTGTAATAGTTAACTATAGAAGTAATAATTAATGTTTATTATTTCTTTATACCTAAATCAAAAGTTAATAAATTGTTAAAATTACAATTTTTGAAGAAAAAGCAATTTCATTGATTGATATTTTGTAACAAATTTGTCAACAATAAATCGCGGGTAATTCGAATTACCCGCACCATTAATTTAGGGGTCCATACGGAAGTCAAGAATCGACCCCTCGATCGCTAATTTTATAGAAATTCTTGACGTTGTCAAATTTCAATCGAAATTCAACTCGATTTCGATCGATCGAAATCCCGAGAATCAGCCCCCTGGATTATTTTCTAGGTATCAGTATCTCTCAGTAACCAGGACCTCGCTAAAATTTACCTCTAGATTCTAGAAGATTGTATTCTTAGTTGCCTATTGAATTATTGACATAAACCTTTCTGACAGACGACAGATATACAAGAAAAATATATTTGTAGAAAGAGAATAAAAATTTTTTCAGATGTAGAAAATAAATTTTAACAATGGAGAAATAAATTTTGATAACTAGGTAGGAAAGTTAGTTATTTAAATACAATAAAATTATTTCGTTAGCGGTAAAAACTTTAATTTTATTAAAAAAATATTTTTATTTTGAATAAATAAATTTTTTTATTGTAAAAAAAAATTAATTTTAACGTAAGAAAAATACATTTTGATTACTAGAAAAATAAATTATTTAAATATAATAAACTTTTTATTGTACGTGAAAATATTTATATTGGATGAAAAAATTTATTTCTTGTAAAAAACTTTTATTTCGAGTAAAAAATAATTTATTTCTTAAAAAACAACTTTTTTCTTCGAATTACAAATATTTCTCTTATTTAAAGAAAAATATTTCCTGCAACAAACTTTATTATTTTTCAATTAATTTTGCCCCAAACGGCGCTTCATACTGATCTATAGAAAATATAAAGAAAAACTTTCTAAATCACATGTGTGTGTGTTCCTTTTAAACGCCTTAATGCAGATGCATGTTAACCATTTATCCAATTTTCGTGTTAAGTAATGGGAAACTTTTCACATAAACCTTTACCCGAATACTAAGTAATTTATTGAGTTAGTTTTGGTTTGAACTTGCCACTTTTGCCAAGGAAAAATTGCACTAAATTAATATTTATTTATTTTTCGTCTATGGGGACGTTATCGAAATTGACTTATACGATTTAGTTTTTCATCAATACCACGTGTAGGTACATAGATGTCATTTGAAATACGAAGCGTGTCCAGCAAGTTTTGTTCCAGAGGGTCGCGAAAAATGGCGGGAAAATAGCATTACATATTGACAGTTTAATAATAGTTTCAATGGGGTAAATATTCGTAATTTACTATAATTAAACACTAATTGCAGACATCGTTAACCCGCATTTACCCTTTAGTAACGTTTTTGAATTACGAGTCGTGTTAATTTCATTGTTTATATTACATTTAAATATACATGAGATATTAAATAATTTATACTAAAATATGTATTAAATTTCGTATTTCATACTGGTTTGTTTTCGTAAATATCTAGAAATTAATACTGTTTTATCAGTGTATTTACCCACAAAAAAAGATGGCGCCACTTTAAAAGTAAACAACGACGTAATAGAATATATTTTTTGTCTTTTGTGCTTTTACACAAAACTGCAACTGTTTGGTTATTCATTTAAAACTATAATTAAAATTGATGAAACGAATGTTGTGGAAATTCTTGAAAATAATTCTTAAAAACTTTCAAAAATATTTTTCGAACTCACCTTGTATAAAAATTGTGGCAACTTCTAAAAAGTCTTATGGAAAATGGGATAACTGAGGTAAGAACGTAATTACTTCCACGAATCGAATTGATCCATTTTTCATTTGCTTCGACCACACCCCTTATTGGAATTAACTTTATTTTATTTTTCCAGCCCGCAACCCATCAATATAAAATGAATTATATTAGATTAAAAGACAAATCCAAAAACACTGTTGTCTGTTTATTGATGGAAAAGCATTTCACCCAAGGAGGAATGAAGGAAAGACGGACAAAAAAAATATAAAATGACATCTGTAAGATGAATTGTAGTTGTAATAATAAGATGGGTAAACATTTTGCCTTCTGCAAAGGACAATAGTGTATAGAATGTAGCTAGTATTAGATGTTCAATTTTTCTCTGACATAAAAACGTGACGTGGTTGTGGGTTAAGTTTAGTTGCGCTCGAGGTTCCTCACTTATTATTCCATTCACAAAGAGTCACATGTTAGATACTACTGGAAACTGTAGGTATATATATCTTTTACTTAGAGGAAGTGTTTTTGTGCGTTACCAACATCCTTGGTACATGCAAGAAGCAAATATTACATTTACCAGGTCATTTGTTGTATGACTATAATATTCTGTTTAATAGTCTGCATATTGTTGTATTGCTGTGTGTTATATATGTACTATATAGCTCCAAGGTGTTCCATACTAGTGGAAATTTGTCTAAATGTACAAATATGTATACAAGTACACAGTAGTTTAAATGTGTATGCTTTGTATTTTGTGGATGATCCTTGTGTGTGGAATAGAAATTGGAATGCAAAAGGGAATTTGTAATATCGCTTATTATAACATTTCAAATTTGCCATTCAATGATGTAATATGGATGAAAATTACTGAGAAGAATACTGTCTAGACATGGAAATTGTCAAAACACAACATACAATTAAAATACAAAACATACAAATGAAACAAATATTTTCAACTCAAGACGACTGAACAAAATAAATTTTATTCGTGAATGGCATTTCTAAATACCTGTATTCTCAATCGGGTTATTTTGTCGTATAGTGTTTTTGGACTGTATATTAGTAGTTTCATTTATTCAAATAAAATTTAATAAAGCACTGTTTTTAAAAAAATCTTTCACAAAATTCTATTGCTGTTAGCAATCGTATCTTGTTAATTAAACGAAGAACAAAATTTCGTACAAATGGGTTGATTTCAAAATGATCAGTTTCATTTCAAAAATTGTTTACTTAGCAAAATGCCTTGACTTTGATCTTTAATATCTATATCTTTAAATAGTTAAACCATATGCTGCCTGAGCTGACTCAAAAATAGTATAAACATAAGTGGGCATGCAGATAGAGTTTCATTCCAGCACGAGTTCGAAATTCGGAAAACCTTAATTTGAAATAAGAAACCACGTTTAGGATATTATTTTAAAGACAAATACCAATTTCGATTAATGAAAACGTTTCAATTTGTATTTTGTTATATTCTGTTATTAACTTTTAACATTAAAAAATTTATTTTGTTTTTTGGAGAACCAAAAATAGCTAAAGGATTTATAAAAGACTTTAATGTTAGTCCACGTTTATACTTATTTTTGCATTTTCAATCGTTTCCAATTATTTCAACTCCTATTCAAAATAAGAAACTAAGAATTAGATCCATGGAATCAAAATCAATAGGAATTAAAATTCACTAATGTACATGTTGAAATTTTTAATTCTATTTCGTATTGTGTTGTAATTTTTTCCAGTTAAAGTTTCCACTTAATAAATCCCGAGATGAAATCAAAATATGTGTAACTACATTTTAAATATGCACAGAAATAAATATTTAGTTACAATTCGAACCCAAAATGAATATCAATACATTTATTTATATTACAAATACGAATAAATATACAAAAATATTTACATACTCGTATCTAGTTATATGATGTACGTTTGTAATTGTAAATTCAAATTTATAGTTTCATTTTTTACAGTATAGTTCGTGTGGACGATATTTATTTCCAGATTTTTTTTCCAACTCTCCAAAACTGAAATAAAAGCGAATTAAAAGTTTTGTTCATTCTAGTAATACAGACATATATTTCAAAATATTTACAACATCATTACACTATCATATGCAAATAGATTTGAGTGTGTACACATAAAATTTGCCTCAGACACTCGTTTTTACAAAAATTTTTATAATGTGCATATTTACATAGAAAATTACAGTATATATTTTATAGCGCAGCAAAAATTTCTTGAATAATTTTACATTTAAAATAAAAAGACCTCATCTAATGTTCAAGCACTTGATTATGTAAATAAATGACTTTTGGTAGTAGCACATAATACATGTGATAGTAAGTTTTTTTTGTTATACGTATTTTGCAGTGTTATGCTTTTTATGGCAATTTCTATTTTAGAATTTTAATGTTATGTGTGTAGGTGAAACGATGGTTATTTTGTACAGCTAATTTCTAAACATTTATAATTACTTGTGCTTTTTAAGCAATAATAATCTGTACAACTTTTTCCCGTTCTTAATTATGCAATTAAACAACTAAAGTGTTAGCTATTAATTTTAAGTGCATATTTGGAAACAACTATAAACTCACATTAAATTATGAATTGTCAATTCAAATTGACAGTATCACGTTTTCAGTAAATTTGATTAGGAAGTTTTAATACCAACGTTGCTTTTTAATTATAACTGCGACAGTGCAGAAAATGCATTTTTCCGCACTGATTTCAGGTTTAGGTCTTACAAAATTTTAAAAACTTACCTTTAAAAGAATATGTAGTTAAATTTAATTCAGTAAGTAGGTATAACATATTATTATTGTTAATATGTAGTATTATTATCGTTATGAAAATGTAATTAAAAATTTCTTATTAAGTTTTGTTTTTTGTATGTAAATAAGTTTTGTATACTAATAACAAATTTGTTTAAACTTTAAACAGAATTTAATTTAAGTTCCTCTTTAAGTAACTCTTTATACTTATCTGAGTTAAGTTTAGTAAATATGTTATTCAAGTAATAATGGAAAATAAAACATGTATAAAATCATATGTCAAATACACTTGTAAGATTTCTATTCCACATACTTCTCTATTCAATTACATAATGTATATTTCATTCAAACAAGTGTAGTCTTCTAAATAATAAAGGTATTCAAAATATACTATAAACTACCTATTTTTTACTTAATTACAAAAAAAATTAACTCAAATTTCAACAGTTTCTATTTTCAATCATTCTGTCCGAAAACAAAAATACTCGAACTTGCATTAAATGTTCACAACTGAAAAATGTATAAGTCGATTTAAAATTTCATGTAAACTGGAAAACATCTATAAAATATCTATGTTATACAGTATTATATGGAATAAGAAAATGTTGAAACAACAGAATTAAATACCACATACATATATAGTACGGCTGTTTGAAATTTAAATCTTAAAAAGAAAAACATCGACATTCATACATTATTCATCGTATTGATCTGCAATGGAAAAATGTATGTTTTACTTGCTTTTCTTTTACATAAATATGTCAGATGTTGTGCAATGGTCAGAAGCGATTTGGACATTCATAGGTATATTTTGGCCCAACACACTCGTCTCTTTCATATAATGAATATCGATTTCAAATAACATTAGTACAGCATTTGAAACGTAAACATACGTTTCCAGCAAGTGTAAAATTTATTGTATCATATTATGCATAGAATTAACATTAAATTGGTTAGTGTTTATACGAGATCTCCAATTGAAACATGTCTGCATACATTTCCTGATTCCTGTTATAAGCTTTTGTTCTAATTCCAATTACGTTGCTTTTTGTTTTAATTTCGAATGTCAATGGATTTGGTTTCGTTTCTATTCAAGTGCTATTATCGCGAGTAATGCTAACAATATATAACTATACCTACTGTTGAAAGGTTGTTGTTTTAATTGTTCGCTGAAAAACTTACATCAATTGTAATATCATTTTCAATTCAAATAATGTTCACCTTGATTGTATAATTTATTAAGGGTTTTGTGAAACCAAATCACATAATGGAAATTATGAATTTAAAATTAGGGGAGAAATTATTTCTTCGAAACATTAACGAAATAGTTCAGCCAAAAAAGACAATAAAAACATACTGGAAAATAATTCAGGTGTTAAATTGCAAGTTCCAAAAAATGCTAATGTGTATATATATATATACACATAAGATATTTTATGCTCTTGTATATACAAAAGGATAAAATTTTAAGGGCTTCATTCCAGCACGAGTTGGAAATTCCCAAATCTCGGATTCGATCTTAATTTCTTAATAGATAAACATAAAATGACTTTAAACTGCGTTTTTATCTAACCTACTACTTTTAAAACTATTACATCACTATAAGAAAAATTAGTTGAGAAACCACAATTGTTTTTAGAAAAAAGTTTTAATCTCTACTATACAATTAATGCATTTAAACATATACTTTTAACCATTATAAAGCTCTTTCGAACGCTTAACATGCTAAATCCATTTAACTAGACTTGTCTTAATAAATTGACATGTAAACACTTCGTACGATTAACACACATTAACGCCACTTTGTGTGAATAAGTATATTTAATACCATAAGAGACATTATAAACATTTGGTTAAAATACAAACACGACTTTCTAATCTAAATACGACTGATATCGTAAAGTCATTTATAAATTTTTATCTGCCGATTAAAAGTTTCTAATGACTTTGCAGTTAAAGCTTATAAAATAAATTGATTCATTCTTCGTCTATTGAAATGAAACTCGCTTTTCAATTCAAACGCACCCTCTTTCATTTCATGTAATAAAAACAACAAAAAAACAATTAAATTATATTTACTTAAAATTGAATCGTACCGATTTTTCATCTTCGATTTAAATGTTTCTTTGTGAAGTAATCAAAGTGATTTTCCGCGAATGTTTCATCAAACAAAAATATATGAATTTCAAATAGATATTAAAATATTACGTTGTAAAAACATTTATTTTTCGTATAATTTCATTCAAACTGTTTGCACAACAAAATATTTTTTTGTCAGTGCAAATCTCTATATATATGACGTTGTACATTGATTCTGATAACAAGCAAAAAAAAATAAAAAACGAGCAAAATGTGTAGAAGAAAATATCGTTTGTGGTCGAATGAAAAGAGTGAAATTGTTTTGATTTTTGTTCTATTATTTGCGATTTTTTTTGTTAACACACCACACAATAATAGCATTTCAATTGAACAATTTAACGATCGATTTAATTTTAACACAATCATCCAATACTGCATGTGTGCTGGTTTTTATTTCTATTTTTCTACTCGAGCTAATTCAGTTTAGTTCCGTTTACGGATTGTTTCGTCTGTGATTACACAATTAAATGGGTTTAAGTGTAAATAGTGTCGATTAGAGAATACGTGATAGGGTTCCTTAAATGGACGTGTTTTTAACACCTTACCAGCAATTTTTGAACGAAATGTACGCCAAATTAACGTAAAAATTCGATTCTAAATTAACGATTTTGGCAGTTTTATATTTTTCACTTTTTTCCTATAGATTCAATCATTTTGAATTTATCATTACTCCGACAAGATTTAAAAAAAGCGCTATTGAACACGTTTGCAAAAACACTTGTCCATATATTGATTTTATGTAATATTTTACTGATGCCTAGTTTTATTTTTAGACATTAAAGACACCATAAAAAGTTTTGTAATGAAAAGTCAGATACCATTTTTTTATTACGACGATGGATCCAAAGTCAATCAAGAATTTTTTGATACGGTTTTATAGATTGTTAATTATTATCAGAAAGTGTACTGAAACGAAAATTCTCATTTCACTACATAATGTAGTTGGTATTGAAAGAAAATTAAATAGATTTTCCTTATCATTTTTATAAAGAGAATAATAGAATGATGGAAATGGTTACAAGTTGAGGAAATGTAAAATTTATGTATGTTATTGCAAAAATAGTCACAAATCTAGAGTAAACAAAATTTTAAACATTTATTTTCCAATTTAATTTATTTATAGAATAATTTCGATTCAGTCAAAGTTTGATTTTTACATACAGAAAAAAATTGGAACTACTTATGTATTATTTAAATTCTTTTGGGAATAAATCGAATATTAACAAAGTATGTACGTTTGTTGCAATGCAGTTAATTTTTTTCTGTTTTTGGTTTTTGGCTTTTGCCAGCTCAGCAAACATTTGAATGGCTCCAGAACTTGGTGTTTGCTCCTAAAAGGATGAGGTTTGTTAAGAAAATTGGTACATACGTATTGTAATGGAAATACATAGTTTAGAATAAAAGCTAAAGCCACTTCTTCACACAGAATTAAACAAAATCTGGAGGATATATTTTGTTTAGTCGCCCCTTCCTATGAAATTTCCTCATTACGTCAAATAGAGTTTCTATAAAAGTGTCACGTGATTGATATATCCGCATTCTTTCGCCCAACATTCTATTCTGTGTACTTTTTCTAGTATTGTTAGAGACTTCTAGTAAAAAGCAGTTTATAGAAGAATTATTATAAAATATGATAACAAAAGAGTTATTCTGAATTTCTGAAGATATTAATTCTTTTATAAAAAATATTTAAAAACTTTGTTAACAGAATTTCAAAATAAAAAATCCTTCAAAGATCAAATATGAAAAAAATACAAATCTGAGTACAAATCCAAATTAAATTATAAATTCTGTAAACGAGTTTGGATTCGACGGTTTCAATTTCAGTGGAAAACAATACAGTGTATTTATTTAGTACAGAAATGTTCAAATTTCAGTTTTCCTCTACAATTTCCAAAATTTTCTAAAAAGAATTTGAAAACCTATGCAATTAGCAGATTCAACTTTTTGTTCAAAAAACCTCACTTTTTCCAAGTTTCAGACAAAACAGTATTATATATTCTCTGAAAAATAAATACATATGCCTTTTTAACATTTAAACAGAGCAGTGCATATATTATACACTTTTTTTAAAAAAACTTGCCTCCATATAATAATAGCGACTAGATTTAGTGATAAATTGTGTTATTATTCCATAACTCAATGTTGTCTCGCAACACTGTATTAAAAACAACACAATACTAGAACATAGCTATAAATCTAAACCGTCGTTCCACTACGAATACACATTCGCTTATAATGTCTTTCTGATTTCAAACAACATTATAATGTACAGGTGTACCGATTCTTTATATTTTAGAAAATAATCTAAAAATCCAGTGCACATCTAGTCCAACAGAAGTGTAGAAGTTTTGTTGTGTCTAGATGTATAAAAATGTGCAGTTTTTTTGGTTCGTCGACTTGAATAATGGCTATTATATAGTAAAGGCTTAGAAAGGGCAGTAAAAATTTATTCTTTACGAGTTTATTTGTAGTGGATGCGGTCGGTTTGAGTTGTATCTATTGAGTTTGTTTATTATTTTTAGGATAGATACAAATCAAGGTCCTGAGGGAGGGCTTTTCTTTCATTCTTACTATTCTATGGCTGTGTTGCTTAAGAAAAAAGTGTGGAGGAAGAGGCTTTCGTTGTCGGAAAAGTGCTATTCACATCTCTCAATTTAGATTATTCGATAGGAATTTTATTGTTATTGTTTACCGGATATACACGTGCCAAGAAAACAAACAAATATGCTCTGTATTTTCCACATTTGACAATAAATAATAATAATAAATCTAATTGTATTCGCAATTCTTTAAAAGTAATCACGAATTTTCAGAATTAACTACAAGTCATTAGATAAATTTCGAGGAATGAAATTCAGCTGAAATTAATTTGCAACATTTACACGTGGACTATAATTTAATTAGTAAGTTTTGCTGTAATTGAAAATACCATATAACATATTTGTACATAACGTGATATGTAATGTGAAATGATGATAAATTGTTAATTATTTTTAGTATACGGATAATATATTAATCCAACAATTTTTAATAAAATAATTTTTAATGTTTTTTTGAACGTCACGTGAAACAGCACATGATGCGGTTAATTACATTTTTAATTAGTTATTGCCCTGTGATAATCTATATGGCGTAATATGCGTATTACAGCACAGGTTACTTACTGATCATGCGCATTACAAAACTGTATTGCACAACCTATATATATATTTACATGAGACAAATAATTTATTTAGCTATTCGAATATTTTTTAATTTTTTGATATAATAATGATAAATTATGATACATTGTTAATTATTTGTAATACACAGAAAGTACATTTATAATTTTGTATACGACCATTTTTAAATATAATTACAATTTTGAATGGGTTTTTAAAACATCACATGAAATAAAACATGATAATCTATGATTTAGTGTCAGATATTGAATATATTATTAATTTAATAATAATGTTTAATCTGAAATAGAATTGATGAATAACAACCAATACAACAATGCCATAATGGACGTTAATTATTAGTCTCAAATGAGAATTTTGTCTGCGAATTATTTTTTTAACGGAAAAAATGGACACAAATAACATAGTGATAATTTTAAGTGATTATTTTCTGATAACTATAACTATCGATGACATAATGTGCATATTACGGCACAGGTTACTGAGCATGCGCATAAGGAAGGTCATACACCAACTAGATGTATAATGTTTACAAACGAACGATTCGCACTCGAAGTAATAAAAATTTAATTAACATTTTGGGAAACACCTGCAGCATACACAAAATATACTAATTATAATTTGAATTTATCTCAACAGGTACGTACGGACGCGTAAATATTTTATTAAACGTACATTGTATAAGAATGTTTTTTTTCCTTCGTGTTAAGAACGTGACAAAACAACCATTCATTTATCATTCACCTGATGTTATGTCAGTTGTCCTTTTGTTAGAATTATTTAAACGTCCTACGCTCATACGGTCTCTCTTTTTCCATTCATATTAACACACGAAATGCAAAAAAGCAAATGGGGGTGGTAAGTACGTATAAATTATGTTTTGTCAGGAACTGCTTCATACAAGGTGAAGTTTACCTTGAAATAATTTAAAAAATGAAGTTATATTTCCTCAAAATTTTGTGTCTGACACAAAAAAGCCCTCGAACCAAAATATGTATATTATTTAGACTCAAATAACATAAAAAACTTAACAAATGTGTGTCGTATTTTCTTTTTATTTAAAACACCCTGTATAAAACATCTAAAATACAAACATAATAATCTTGTTGGAAATGCAAAGATTTATATTGCAATCAGAATATATGAAATCTGGGATGTTTCATTCTACTAACCGATTATTTATGTGATGTCCATTGAATTATTTATAAAGTATGCTCGCGTTTATATACAACTTATATACATATACATATATATATCGGAATGTTGATGGTTTCACCAAAATGATAAAGATAGCAGGGTGTATGATGTGAAAAGGTAAAGTTAAGTGACCAAGGGACCACATTTCGTCCTCTTGAACGTATATTTATCTCAGAATACAAAATAGTAAATTTTATTCCAAAAAAAATACCGATCTGAGCAATAATATTTTATGTTTTTGTCTAGTCTAACATTGTTTCTTCAAAACTTGAAACAGTTAATTATCAGTTATAACAATTAGTGGTTTTAGTTTTGAAAATGTATATTCTGTGTTGAGAAAAGTGCAATTTTGTACCACAGCGACATCTATTTTGTGATACTCGATTTAATCAATGTACAACGAGCTTAAATATCAACTTTCTAATCTGCATTCGATTGTCCGAGAAATTAATTAAAAATTATAATTCTTAACGAAATTAATATAATTATAAATTTATTTGCTAGAATTTTCATGAATATGCAATTTCCTTCTTTTATATAATACAATTTTACGTAATTTTCTCCGGAAAACACTTGCGCATTCACCAAAATTGCAATTCTCTAAACTCTTATCAGAACTCTAACAATTAAATAAATAATTGTAAAATGCAATTGAATTGTTAATTAAATTCTACAAAAAATCAAACAATATAATTATCAAAAATCGCTTTACATGAATTTGTAAACGTTTAAAGCTTTAATATAAAATTTATACAGAATTTTGCTGCATTACTAAAATGATTTGGAATGAAACTAGGATTTCCTATAGTCGTTTAGATTACAAGCCAAACTAATTTAATAGCCAGCATTAAGATAATTTGACTGAACATTATGCTTATTGCATTAAAATTTAAATAATTTCTATTATAGTGCATATAATACACAATTTTGAATGTCACATATAAAATTTACAATAGCTTTTAATCTTTAGCAGAAACTAGTATTATATGAGTTGACTTTCGACTCTATCATCATTCTATTATGTTATTTTAGTGAATATTTACCTAAAATTTACATTTACATCCAAAAGCTGGGTGTCACTGTGCCAGTTTTGAATTTATCAGGGCCGCAAGATATTTTTCCTTCAATCACGTTTTAACGCGTTACTGAATTAGTCGTAATATTAGTAAAAAATATGAACATTTTTGTCATACACGAGTATGTATTTTCTACATAAATTTACATTAAATTGTGCACAAGTTTTATCTTTTTTTTTGATAACAAAAAAATCATAAATTGTAAAAATTTATTATGTACGTGAGCAACGTACAAAATAAGAATGTTTAGTACTGCTTGAGAAAAATTGGTTAATTTAGACGAAACTGATGGAAAGTAATTAAAACGTGAAGTTCTACAAATAAAAGAACTAATAATATTAAATTATATAATTAGGTAGAAGAATTTTCTCTTGTACACATAAATTAGTTTGGCAACGATTAGAATGGTAATTATTATGATATAATAGAGAAATAATTCACAAAACCGAGTAGATTATTATTTTGTAACCAGTTTCGTTGTTGCAAAACCGTTCTGTTTGCGACCATCGAATGGAACATGTTCATGTGCACTTATTTATGGCCTGTAGTGTGGTTAGTGTTAAGGGTTGTTCACGACGACAAAACGAAAAATGCTTAATTGTTACATCGATTTACCAACATACATTCTAAAACACTTTGTAAATAATACAAAACTTTTCTGTTTGTCTATTTCAAGTTTGTTATCAACAAACTGAAAAAATTGTAACATTATACAAAGATATATGGTGTAAAATGGCCTTAAACTTAAAAAACAAACTCTATAAAATATTTTTGTTTGCTTGTCGTCCCTTTTTATGATATATTTATAATGTAACTATGAATATTAAATTAGATAATCTGCGCTGTTCTCCTGTATCGATTCACTTTAATCAGTTTATAAAGAAATATGGCACGAATTTATGTTCAAATAATCTAATATAAGTAATATATAACATGTTTAGTACAGTATTGCAAACAATATTTCAAAAGTTTAATAAAACACTGAAAATGTGTTCTACTTAATTGCTATTTAAGCTCGACTGTGTACAAGTGGCGCCACACTTTTTGTCACCACTGAAAAAATAGAGTATAAGTACATTATTTTCTAAACAAATTCTTATAGTCTGTTTAATCCATATTGGCCAAATTTCGAAAATTCAATTCCTGCAAATTTAAAAAATAATTTTCAAAACTAATTTTCCATTTTACAAAGACGTTTTAAAGTTCGTTCGTTTAATTGAGAACTTAAGCGGGAAATTTGAAATTTTGAAAAATTACACTGTTTATTGTATTTTGGTGAATTGATTAAAAATCAATCGTAAAGTAAACAATTTTTCCGTTTCATTTAGAAAATGAATGAAATAATCCTCTTTCAAATTCTTGACACATTTCTATTGGAGGACACATATAAATATTTAATAAAGAAAATCATACATCAAATAATATCGCCAACTGGGAAAAGAAGGGAAATTAATTTCCGCTCAGAATTTTTTAATACTTCTACACATGTGTATGTATATATGGCTTTTAATCAGACACACAGCAGACAAACAAAAACTCTCTCTCCCTTAACACCCCCTAAAAACTCTTTCCACTACAATAAATAAATCAAACTTCATATTATAAATCACTTGACATACGATTTTCTTCTTTTGCAAGCCACAGTTCTCCTCTCTTTTATGAGAGTGTGTGCATTCACGGTAGATGAATCAAAATGAAAATCCCACGTTTCCGGCCATATATAATTTTCATTTTTTTTTTTATTATTTTCATTGCAAAACTTTCAAAAGATATTTTTTACCTGACAGTATTTAATAGCGTAAATAAAAATGTCGCTCAGTTTTTAATTACATACTCTATAAATATATGAATGTATACATTGTGCGAAAAAATATTTTTTTTCAAATATTTGCGTTTTCGTTTAATTTGTTATTGAAAGTTTTTAAGCAGCACTCGTTTTAAATTCACCATTTTCACCGCCATTTTCGCTTAACGACTCTCGGGCGAAAGAAGGCGAGTTGTTACCACGTGACACTTTTATAGAAACCCTATTTGCGAAAGGAAGGAGTAAAGTACGAGTATTGACAAGTATTTTGAATATTAGCGTGCATGATGAGCTTTTTATGCCAATTTAACTGTATGTCTGTATATGCGAATGTTTGTGTGTCATTAGGGCGTATAAAATTTTTAACAAGCCCTTGTAACGTACATAAACTAGGGCTATTATCGTATAGTAACCTCTAGTTATTTCAATATTATTTAAGTTCGAATGTTGTTTATGAAAAATTGGAATTCAATATCAACATTTGCTGTTGTTATTGAAATAAAGAACAGACGAATAATGATGTACATTTTTACTATAAGTTTTTTATATACGTATCATAATAAACCTGAAAATATTTTCAAAGAAAACTAAATAAAAAATATAAACAGGATGTTACGGTCTGAGTTTGCCTTCAAATTAATATTTCAGTAATTCCGGTTCCGGTTTTTTAGCATCAAAGGTAAACCTTTTAACTACAGGGTGGTGTTTTTTGTATAAGATTTTAAAACGATGAAAAAATGAAAACTTATAATCAAACTATACGTACAATAATACAATATATGTACATATATACATGCCTCCCTGGAGATTTAATTAATAATTCTGCTTAAATGTTTGAAATAGCAATTTGTGTTTACTTTTAAACAATAATATCCTCAAACTATAAAGGTAAATGTACTCTAGACTTTTTTAGTTTTGCATTAAAATGAACAAAAGTTACTAAACTTGTCTAATAGAAAATTTATACAAGAAACTTGTAATTTGTAACAATATTATAAAACGACGCTGTATCCTGGAACTGTTTTCAAGTCGCTTATCTTACTGTAAGTTTTTTATTGTCACTTAATGGTAGTGACCAGTTGGCTCCATAAGTGACCAGTTGGCGTACATCCGTTTTGTATAATCTTTGCAAATAACCAAATGTATTCATTTTACATTTTTAAATCAACAACGAAAAAGATTTCTGTAAATTTTCTTAACAATAAATTCGAAAATCACAAATCACCCTGTATTAGACCCTTTCAGGGTTTGTTGACAAACCTATTAATGTAAATTTATAAAAAACCGTTAACAAGAGTCAATAACAGTATAAAATGATTAAAAATATGCTCTCCAAATATTGACACAACTCGTTAACAATGATTGATGATTTTATATATAAAAACATTACCTACCTGATGCTTTTACAAACAAAGTTTGTAATGCAGTATAAAATGTTGAAAACATAATAATCTCTTCATGACATTAAATTAAAACTATATAACGGCTTCTCTAAATATGTACAATAATTTCCGGCTAAACAGTTGTTTGTATAAGTTTAGGGTTAAAAGGGCCATAAACATTAACCTCAACAACAATTATGTTATAGGATTTACTAATTTACTATTTCCCACAACACAGTTCGATTATACCATATTAAGTCACCCATTAATGGTTTTATTAAATAATCATAATGCAATTGAATGTTGAAAGCAAACAAAAAAAAAATGAATAAAAAGTGCAGCCGAAATTAATTATTTAATTAATCAAAATCATTAGTTGGGTCTTGTAGTACTTTTAATTTACTCATTTTGTGTTAAGGCTTTTGTATGATATTTCCATATATATATATATCTATATAATACACGCCCAACAGAGAAAACTCTTCAATTGTTCTGTTTTCTTAATGAGCTGAAATACAAAGGCCTTTTTGTTCTAAACTGGTGGACAAGCCGACTCTTTTGTTCAAATTATTTCCCGAAGCTTCATTAATACAACATGACGATTATTTGTCTTCTATATGATGGAATTTTTTTCAAAAAACACAATAATAATACAATAAAGCAGCAGCAACAAAATGTATACGGAAAAACAATTAATTGAAATCAGTTTGTAGGGAAACAAAAATGTACCACATTTTTTTATATTTGTTATATTTGTATGAAAGCACTTCAATGTTGGCTAAAATTAGAACCTGATGTATTCTGTCACCTAATTATTTAATAAAAATGAAAGGGTAACAGGCTATGATCCAGTAAAATAAAATTTTCATACATAACGGGGGTGCGTGCGTCATTTCCCGTTCAAATGCAGGACCGGATCAACAATGGGCAAAGGGCAGGGATTTTTGTTTTGTCTATCATTAAAATACAATCCTTAGTGACGTAATTGAGACACAAAACACTTAACAGTGTGCGCATGCCCACATTAAAATGTTTCTTAAATTTCAATAATGAATTGAATGCAAAATGTATAAAATACTTTTGAATTTAATACGCCATCTACTGATTTATAAAATAAAAACTTAAATCGGCCAAGCATTAGAAATTTATGACAACATAAAAAAATTGTAAAGAAAATGTTGTAAAAAAAATTCATGTCGAGCATATTTTCTAAAATCGTAAATACGTAATAATCGTAAATTTAATTTAGGTCCGGTACTGGCTAAAACGCAATATTATATCCCTTTAATCAGACTAGACTCAAGGGAGACAGAACAAAAAGGCAAGTTTTTTTATAAATATTTTTGTGTGGACTTGCTTCCCCCAATGTGTGTCGAGTATTATAATATTTTAATTATAACATAAAAAATACGTTTGTTTTTTACGTACCTACAATTGACTGAAACCAGTTCGAACATAATATAGTGTTAAATTCGCTTATAATGAAATCGGAAAATAAATTAAAGTCTGATAATACGAATTCGTGAATCTGGCAATACGGCTTATGTAGGTTGATTTGGTAGAAAACGAATTGATAATTAATTGCAAAACTGAAATTGGACGATATTTTCTATGTTTGAATGTGTGATCTAGTTTTGTATAGCATGTTTTCGGAATTTATAAATAAATTAAGTTTCATTAGAGACGAGCTCTTTCTCCCCCATTTTTTTGCCAAATGAATTTATTAATTCTGAATAGAATGTGACACGGTTTCGACATAGTTGTACATTTTGTCCTAATTTAAGACCCTCATGTGATCTAATGCTCATAGACAATTAATTTTTTAGTCATATGATAACCCTTGTTCCGGTTGATATGGGTATAAAATGCAGATATTTTCCACCCAAGAGGAGAAAGAAACGTCAAAATGACATATTCCTCTATTGCGTGAAAAGTGAAATACTCATTATATTTTTTATTAGTATATTTGATTGTGAATAAAATTGTAAAATGCACCCCTCCGATATTTCGTAACTATATCTATTGGTTTCCGAAGTAGGTTCCTATGTTGATATTTACCACTTTCCATAGAGGTCGCCGAGAAACTTAATTTAATGATAATTAATTATATTAATTAATTATATATGCATATTGATTAATATTTAAAAGCCATGTTTATATGTTTAGAAAATGAATCTACACGTTTAGGGACTTCGAAGATGTTTATTTGATGCATATTAAAGATTCACATGTCAAATTAATTTCGAAATGTGTTTATATACATATATTATATCTATGTTCATAGTATGTATACAGAAAAAATTGCAAGAAATCAATATTAAATATTTAAACGGATTCAAATTCACCGTAATTCGGTACTTTTCAATTAGTCGCTGAAAAATGCCCTTTGGTTTTAATGCTGCCTCAGTCCAAATTCAATTCTACACGCGTATTTGGATTCAGTAAGTCCTATTCTTTTTATAAGTAAAACCAATTAAAAAATATGCTGTTACAATTATAATGAAGTGGCGTTTACATTTTACCATAATATATTTAAATGGCCATAGCACGTGTCCATTGACTACACATATTTTGATATGAAGGTTAAAATGTATGCTTGCCTCATAATAAAACAGA
>SSSI01004452.1:0-12620 GCA_004796505.1 Oryzaephilus surinamensis | reverse complement strand
ACACTAATTAGTATAAAGAATTTAATGAAGGAAAGAGAAAAACATATAAACATACATAGATATAAATTATTTTTTATACAAATACAAAAATAATACCTACCTTTTCAAAAAAAAGCTCATTCTGTTTCAAATCAAGATATAAAAACAATTTAGTTATATTTGCGAAAACCAAGAAGACTTACACAAAGAATAACAACCAACTGGTTACAATTGACAGAAAAAAAAATAAATTTTTATAATTATCACGAAGAAGTTCTAATTAAAAATATTCTTTCGTTTTTTTACAGGCCATTTTCCATTACCATCAATCTATTGTTTGGCATGGATATGTTTAGATGTATTATTTTGTACAGCATCCATAATGCATTTATGCACAATTAGTGTTGATAGATATTTATCGTTACGATATCCAATGAAATTTGGACGAAATAAATCGAGAAGACGTGTTACATTGAAAATCGTCTTCGTTTGGCTATTATCAATTGCGATGAGTTTGCCATTATCTTTAATGTATTCAAAGGTAAGCCCAAATATGAAATTATAATGACGACATTTTCAAAAACTTTTTAATGGACTTTATTATTTTCAAATAGAAAATCAAACACTTGACCGATATAATCCACTTTTCATGTTTTATTTTTATATTTTTTAAACAGGATCAGGGCAGTTTGATAATAGATGGTACCTGCCAAATACCCGATCCACTTTACAAACTAATCGGATCGATTATTTGCTTCTATATTCCATTACTTGTTATGTTAGTGACGTATGCATTGACTGTACGTTTGTTGGCAAATCAAAAACAGAATTTGGGCACACCAGACTGGTCCAGTAATTGGATGGGTGGTCCTGGTTCAACACCATTAGGTATAATAAAATCCCATTTTATAAGAAAATCGGAGAAAAAAAACACACACGAATATATATTCGATTTTCTATATTGCACATCCAAAACGTTCAAATAAGACAAACTGGATTAAACTTGTTGAAGTTTCCAGAAACTTTAAAACTATTACATATATTGAATTTGATATGCATGCGCGCTTCGAAAATGACCATAGAAAACTTTTCACCCCTTATAATAATATTCTAACTATTTCCGATAATAGTAAAACCAACAAACGAGTAAAGGAATTTAATCGATTTTACAATTGCTATTAAAAATAAAAGGACAAAATAATTAGTTTTATTATGTTTAATGAGTTGAATATAATGCATTCTGTAATAATATTATAAAAAGAAAAACTACCCTCGATTTACCCAATATTGTAAGCTTTTGCAAGTTAATAACTCACTGATTACATTTAAAACTTGTTAAGCTGATGGATTATTATTTTATAGCCAAGTTTACAACAAAAACTATATTTAAAATAATAGCCGGCATTTTTTTTTGCCTCTTCATCTTACAGAACGTCGTTGTACATGGAGGAAATTATTGAATGCAACGACAAAAACGCCAACCAACAACAGCACCAGTGGTGGTAAACCAACAACACCACAACATGCCCATTCGGCCGCCTCCACAGACACTGAATTAACAACAATTGATACACACGAATTGTGGATACAAGAAAGTGAACCGACCCCATGTACAATGTCTGCATTAGGACAATTTGGGGCGGAAATGTTGAAGTTGTCTAGGGGTCTTGAAGCAGCTTCACACTTGAATGCATCACCGCCCAAGAACAACACAAGAACTACCCTGAAAATTGGGTAAGTATTGCCTTATTTTCCAGACGTGATTCTATATAGAAATTTTCTTTACTTTTTTTTTGTCGTCGAATCAAAATGCCTTCAAGCCATTTGTCGAAAATCGAAACAATTTTTTATTTTATACATGAAAATCGTTTCAACTATAAATATATAAGTATGTTATATATACAAAAAAAAGTTTCAAGAACATAACAAAGAAAAATCGACCTTTTAATCCCCAATTCGTATAATGCTTAATTATTAACATTTGTAAGTTATTTTCGTTTTGAGAGTGGCAGTAAAAAGACGTTAACGTACAACGTTAAAAACATGTAAATAGTTAACAAAAAAAAAAGGAAAGAAGACAAACTGTTTCCACTCCATTTTCCAACATATAAAAACAATATTGATTCAATTTGGCGAATACTTTAAGAACATACTTAACACTTTATTATGTATACAAAACAAATTTTTCCTTTAACAAATAGAAAATTGGAAACTCAATAGTTTGCTCATTTAACAAAATTTTCTATTTAATATTCATTAAATTTTCAAGCACGTACATACAAATTCAATACAAAAGGCTGAAGAAAAAAATTTTTTACTTAATAATATTGTGACTCGTTATAAAATGAACAATTCAATTAAATATGCATTTATATTTAATTAATGAAAACAGAACACACATGTACAATTGGCCGATCGATCATTAACGTTCTTTTTTATTCACACATGAATTTATTAAATACGATTACAAAGCAATATCATTCAATGTTCATACCGATTTACTAAAGCTTTGTATACACATATATGTGTATGTATACAAACGCACCATATATTCATGCAGATTGTAATATATTATGTATAACATAAATGGAAAAGCACAATATCAACCAATAATGAAACGATTATAATTCATTAATATCATAGTAAATGCATATACAATGTTTTGGTTAAATTCTAAATAGGATAATAAGACCGGAAGTTAGATGCTTGTTTCTAATTCGGGGCTAGTTAGTTAACAGTTAACCACAGAACAGCTTTACTTACTCTACTCTAATATAATTCATGATATTCATATATATGGGAAGACCATTTACAACATTTAAATATAAAATAGAAAAAAAAAATGATTTAAACGATTTAACAAAATGCCTTTTGCACATGATATTGACGTATCAATTCAATTATTTCCAGTTCAGGGGACAGTTTAGCTGATTCACATTCATCTTTATTAACTCCGGACACGTCACCATGGCAATCGAAAAGACGACGTGCCTCCACTTTTCATGAGGGCGATACAAGAGACGAAAGTCCATCGCCTAGATGGCGTAAACGTGGCAACAGTTTCCATGAAACTAGATCAGTCGAATTATCATCGGATGATAATCGTTCAACAACAACAACAACAGATAATACGGCAACAGAAAGTGCATCATTTCCATTACCACCGCCATGTACGTGTCCATATTTTGGTGATAAACAAATCGACAAATCACCACCACCAAAACCGGCTGAAGTTAAAATTATACCAAGCGATAAATTACAAATTAGTAGTAATAAATTAACAATTGATAACAACAGTGAACAAAGTACGATTTCATTGACAACGGCCGGGGTTTCCCCTAGCATGAAGAAATCATTGATGATGAATCGGACAAGAGGTGGCAGCAGTGATACATCACCAAATAGTATTGTGGTAACGTGGGAATCGCGAAGAGGTCATCGCAGAGGTATACGCCATTTTGTTGTTAATTCTCAAATGTCCATTTTGAATTTTTTTTCTACACAGGTTCCAGTTTTGGAAATACAAAAACAACACTTTTAAGCACCCAATCACCATCGAGTAATCAAAAAACTCCACTATTGTTACGACGTTCAGCAACATTACGTCAAAATGGACATGGAACTGGTGGTAAACTTGTTGATCGCAACAAGAATCCATCGTCGCCATGTTTGTTACAACGTTACACGGCTTATAACAGTGGTGCCAATATGACAAGAAGTGTACGATCACATCACAGCCGTAATTCAAGTGTTATATCGCGTAATTCATCGCGTCACGGCCGTATTATACGTTTAGAACAGAAAGCTACCAAAGTGTTGGGTGTTGTATTTTTCACATTTGTTATATTATGGGCGCCATTTTTCATATTGAATTTGTTGCCGGCATTTTGTAATGAATGTGATAAGAATTTAGATAATTGGGTTATGGATTTGGTTACATGGTTAGGTTATGCTAGTTCAATGGTGAATCCAATATTTTATACAATATTTAATAAAGTGTTTCGGCAAGCCTTTAAAAAAGTTTTAAAATGTCGTTATAGAAGAACAGCATGGCGTCCGCATAGGTGACAAGTCAAAATTACAAAGCCAACTCTTAATGCTGCACAACTTTAAATATATAGAACATTATTCAGAAAATAAATACAAAAACAAACAAAACAAAATGGTTGTCTTTTGAATGTGATTTGTTATAAAATGAAAGTGAAATTTAAGTTTAATTGTGATAAAAATAAACATTTACATATTTTATTTTGCACACATTTTCTACGTGTTTCTCTTCTCTCTTAAATGATTTATGTTTCTAAATAATATAGGGATTTAAACTCTTATAATATATACTATTAAATGGAATTTACACTGCACTGAGTTCCTTGTGATATAAATAACAAAAAAAGTAAATTATATAAATATAAAAAAGAGATAAAGAGAAATTGTACATAAAAGTAAAACATAATTTATTATTATATTTAAGTTAACAAAGAGTTTCGGTTCACAAACCGAAATAAAAGAAACAAAAATATAATGGGGAAAAAATGCTTCTAAAGTAATTGTATAAAGAATATTTATATTTGATGTATAAAAAAAAACCAAATTATAGTTTAGATCATAATCGTAAAGTAAAAAAAATAAAACATGTTTAATAATGATATCAATTTTGTCGTATTAGAAAATAAAGTATTCATACAGAAAAGTGTCCGATTTTAGCCTGGTTTCCCCTATTTCACTCATAATTATACCTAATAATAAATAATAATACAGCATATCAATATACCTAATTACCTATACATATGTATTTGGTATATAAACGAAAATTTTTTAATTTCTTTAATGATTAAAGAATTGATTAAATTATTGATAATATCCTAATAATGTCAAATATAATGCGTGGTTTTTCATATCAAAAAACTCGATTTGCAATTTTTCACAATTTTCGGTTTTTTTGTCATTTCGAGTGTCGAAAACTTAAATTTTTCAAATAGGACCGTGATGTTTGGTATTGTTCCCTATTAATTCGGATATCAGAATTCAGAATCTCAAATCCCTCAAAAAAGTTCAATTTGGAGTTGTAGTTATTGGAAAAATTGCATTTAAAAATTGTGTAAATTTTGTGTAAAAATTTTTTTTTCATTTTTCAACGGTCATAAAAAATTTTTTGGTCCCAGTTTTTTAATGAAACTATTAAACGGGATTATAAATGCATCCATAAACTTTATTCATTTATTAAATTTAAAATATCTATCACAAGAAGAAAAATTGTAGCCCATTTTCCGATTAATCACCAAAAAAAGCATGTTTTTATAAAAGTGATCATGAAATGATAAATATTAATCGCAGAGGAAAACTAATAATATCATTAAATCCGCCGTTCCAATATCTATTAAAATTAGTGATCTTCATGAAAATTTTGGAAAAATTGTGGAAATTACAGCGAAAAAAACGATAAACTAAAAATTTTTATTGATTCAGTCGAGTTTTTTTTTCGAAATTTTTTGCGAATTTTGACAAAATAATTATTCTGTTCAATGGAAATGGACGAGAAAAATTCGACCACGGTATCAGTTGTCTACTGAGACTTGTAATTTTGGCCACAATTTGCAATTAAAGTTAAATCCCAAAAAATAATTCATACTGAAAAATTTTAAATGGCCATATTTCTATAACTTACAAACGGCTCTTAATGAATTTTCACCAGTACATTTCCCCAACCTTTCTCTATAAACTACTTTTTATTAGAATTTTTCAGCTGTACTAGAAACAAAATAGCGACTGTATAAAAATTTGCGTATAAGTGACTTGAAAAAACTTGAATAAAAAATTAAATTTCCAAAAATTTTTGAAACAAATGGTATTTATTTTTAAATCAAGACCTACTGAATGGAAATCAGTTTACAAAATTAAATTTGGGCTAGCAGTTTTCGCAGAATCGGCTTCTGACAAATTTTCATTTTAACTAAAATTTTTAAAATATATTTTTTATTAATGCAAGAATCGTAATGAGACTTTTTGATATTATATTATTTATTCATCACTTTATAAGCTGCTTTCTACTAACTATAAAGTTCTATTTACAATAAAAAAAATTTTAGTCAACATAAACACATATTGTACCTACGAGTATTGAGCGAATAAAAATACTTTTAAAAGAAAAACGTTAAAATATCTTATTCGTTATTCATTTAAACAGGATGTAGATGTTTTATACGAGAAAAATAAAAGTAAACCAAAAGAAAAAAAAACTTCTCTATAAATTTTCACACACAATATAGAAACTGTGAAAATAGATTATACATCAAGTTTTAGCGCTACAGATTTATCGATATTTAAATAAATTTAAATATATTGTATAACGAAACCATCTTTTCAATTTATTTTCAAACACAACATCTTTTCATTTATATCAACATAAAGTTGATGTTTACTTTTAGTAAAATTTACATATAATTCAATTTACAAATTAATTTTTTATTTATATACTTAGAAATATAAAATCATCAAAAGCCCGGGGTAACCTTTTCAAAGTTAAAGTAGAAAATTATATTGTTGAACAAAATTTATCTTGTATTTATAATTAAATCAGTTAATATGGCAAAGGGAATATTAAAAAAAAATCGATCATCAGCATTAAAAAAACGTTTTCAAAAATAGAGAAAAAAAATTTATAATACGAGTTAGTATATTGAAATGAAAAAATTGATTTATAGTACAATGTAACCAACGAGATGGGGATTTGTTGTAAAAATCGCTCAGGTCAAGGTATAATTTTATTAGTTTACCCTAATATCAATGGATTTGTGCATGATATGGGACACATTTTGGACTTAAAGGATAACAACCCTGCCGATAGATGGTCCAGAATATATACTGACTTGATTCGAAAACTACCATAGCAAGAACCATATTATATTATATATCGAGTTTGAGTAATATACAAGGTGGTGGAATTTATGGTGCCATAGAAAATGTTACGACTTTTACTTACTATACCATTATATACATATACATATATATATGAACACATCATCATATTTTATTCACACATAAATTTACACTTCATATTTTCGATAATAAAACATACAAACAACTATAATAGTGTTTAATAGCAGTAGTCGTTTTGAAATAATTTTAATTAAAATCGAAAAACAGATAAAATATATAAATTATAATCCGAAACGGCGAATAGGAAAACGGATGTTATAAGTTTTCAACTTTTCAATATCGCCAGTATAAATGGCCATAATATAAAGAATGATATAAGGGGACCATGAAATGGCAACTTTCACGCCTTTCAACGAGCCAAATATAGGTGTTCTATTAATTAAAAAAAAATTATACTATATACATATTATACATAAGACTAATTAATCATCATTCTGATGGCATGCAATCGTCATTCCAAAACCACACCAACCATTAAGACTTTTTAGCTTATTATAAAATGTTTTTCAAATTAATCAAACAACATTAATCAAATTTTACACCTATTTAAGCTGTACGTAAACAGAAAAATTCGAAACAATAGGCTCACTTCTATATAAAGTATAGAAGCTTAAAATAACTTCATTTTAATTAGTGACTTTCAAAATTTTCAGAAAACAATTTTTTGAATCAATTTGACTGACTATATTTCGGAGAAAATTGGTAGACATTTAAAAACAGTAAATAAAAACGATTTTTAAACTTAAGAATAGTTAAAAACACATTTTAACTGTAAGAAATATTAATAGTATTTTATACAACGAGGCTGTAATGGTGGCTATTAGTTATGAAGATTGAATTTACAACACCAACGAGCTTGCTGTGATATAATATATGTATATGTCGTGGGCAAATCGCGTAAAACGGCTTTTCATGAAAAATGTGGAAAAATAGTAGTTTATCTTTAGATTAGATTAGGTTAGGTTTGGTTTAGTGAACAAAAATTACGACAAGGATTACGACGTTTTTAATCCGGCACTTCGTGAAAAGCCTAGTTTTTTCATGAAGTGTCGCTGTTACACTAAAAGCCCACGACATATGTACAAATAACTATATTAGAGCGGTTTCACTACAGCATAATATAGTATCGATGGAATAATACCAATATTATTATCCGGAACTCCGGACTGTATTTTATCATTTTTTTCCACCGTAAAAAAGCATGAATTAAAAAAAATACAAACAAACCCTGACAACATATTTGATAATAATTTAATCTGAACTTTTAAATAAAGACGATGTATAATTGATTTATTTTTTTGAAAAAAATCGTTATTGCAATATTTCCGTAATCGTAATAGATTCAAAATCCCGCCAAATTTAAATAGTAAACAATCAAATATACCTAGAACCTAGAATCATTGTATGTTTCATGGATTTTCAGTTATTGATTACGTTAAGTTTGTGTGCGTATATAAAGGTACATACAGTATGAAGATAATTGCGTGTGTATATATGTGTATCAGGATCAGGTAATATAATAACGGGGCCCCCAAATGTGTGTACGTGAGTCTTTGCTTAAAACATTTTCTTCTCTCATATATAGTCAACGGCTTATAATTTTGGAATGTGTGTATATGTGAAGAGGTTTTGCTTCTTGTATGTACTTGTACTGTATATGCGGAAAACGTGAAACGTGCATGCGGAAAATGGGGCTCGAGGATTTTTGTCCCGAATATCAATTTTCCCTTTCTATTATATACATATATGTATATTGGTATTTTCGTTTTGTTTCTTTTCATATTATCATCTACATATATATGTATGGTGAAAATTGACTCTTTTTTTCATATTAAAAACTACGGATTTTTTTTATATCAAATTGAATCAACAGATTTCATACGTGGAAAATTTTTTATATACGTTTTAATTAAAAACCATAAAAATTAATCAACGAGTATATTAATTAATTGATTGAGAAAATTCTATTAGTTTTCTTTTTTTACAAAAAAAAAAAAAAAATGTAAATGTTTTATGTGCGAAAAATATGGAAACTTGTTTACAAATATAAAGAAAATATTTACATTTCTCACAGCCAATAATGCCATTTTCAATTTTGTTTACATTTCATACATACAAGAGTGAAAAAAATCTATATTTTTTCTACTGAAATATTTAAGTCAAATTTTCTTAAGATAATATTAAAAAAAAATTCTGAAGCTAGTAGATAGCTTAATAAATTACTCTGTCAATGTAAATATTGAAATGGAAATTTTAAATTGAAATTTTCAAAATAAATTCATCTCATATATGATAAATTGACATTATAATATATAGCCAAGTTTATGGTCAGAGAGTATGTTGTGCATAAATGTTGTGTAGTGGTAAATTTAGTCCATTTAATTAATATTATACCTGTCTTTCTCTATGGGACATTTAAAACATTAATTGGCTAACATATTTCAAGCCCACAGAAATAAAACCGTATACAACAAAAATCCTTTTTTGTTGCTAAAAATTCACCCAAACACGTAGAAACATATTTTCTTTTATATATGTACGTATATGTATATTTGACTTTCATATCAATGCAGGTAGGTTTCAGAAATTTTCTTATAATACACAACAACAAAAACGTTTCTAGCCAGTGTAAAGTTTTTACATAAATTTCATATACAACAGTTTCCCAAAAAGGAAGTGAACTAATAGCATTAAGTAATAGGTCTACTTTATATATGTTAAAAGGGGGAAGTTACACCACCTTTAAAAGGGCTAAATGACTTACATTCACAATGTATTTATTAATTTTTAATTACATATTATAGTTCCAAACCATTTCTATATTTTAATTACTAAAAGTTGGAAAATTGTATAATTTTTCAAAAGTAAAACGATAGCATAAAATAAATTACTATTTCTATATATTGATCGTATCATTCGTATCTTTTTCTCTTCGTACAGTTGATTAAATTTTTTTTTTGTGTGTGCCCAGAAAAATTGAATCATCATTTTTTTTGTACCTTCATTGATATACTGCACATAATACTACACATTTACATATATCGGCATTTTTTCCTCTTCTAAACCGTGAATATCTTTCATTTTTCTTTTTTTTTTGTAAATTTTACTGAATGATACAAGATGGGAAGGAGGGGTGAAAGTGATTTAATATTATATACCTATATATGCGAGTTCTAAACTACCAATAAATAACGAAACGATCGCCCAATAAGACCATATACCAGTTATTTTACATTTAAATTGATAAAGTTTTGCTTTTTCCCCATTTCACATTCAATAAAACTGTATTTTAACCAATTTTCTATACAAATTGTGTACTACGATTTTATTGTAACAAATGTAATTGTAACAAATAATTTACTAAACAAGTTGACAATCAATTAAACAATTAATTTCCAGTCATGATTTGATTTTATGGTACAGTAATTATATGATCAATGATCACTTTGATCATTCATCAAATAATTAAATACAGTTTATTGAATGTTGATGTGATTTTAGAATGAAAACTTAAAAAAAATAGGGAAAAACCATCAAAACACAACGTACTTCTAGAAAATATATTATATAAATTGCTGTCAAATGTGACGTCATATAAATTGTACGTGATACCTTTACAAAATTCCAACAGGAAATGAAAATACTAACCCCTTCGCACCCCCTCCCCAGACACATATAAACAGTTTTCACATCATAATACACATAAAGCCCTCTTATAAATTAAATTTCACGTATCGAAACATTACAAAATTGTCTCACTTCCATCCATATTAACATACAGTGGAAGTAAAATTCATTAATTTTCCAAACATATTTTGATTTATTTTCAATTTTGATTGACCGGCTATTGAATTTTTATTACAACAAAATTATTTTTTAAATGTGTAAACAAGATTATGTCGGTAAATATGTATTTTTTTTTTTTTCAAACACATATACTATAATTTATCTTTTATTAAAAATGTAACGTGATCTGAATAATAATTTTAATCCAAAATGTGCCATCATCAACTTTTTTAAACATATACAATATTTAGACAATGCTGAAGAATTAATTAATAGTGTCATAAGAGAGAAATTGGCACTTTTTTTTGCACAATCTGTTCTCCTCTCTTTCGTTTCCCATTTTATGCAATCATAACAATTTTCACTAACAACTTATTATTATTATTATTACCAGACACAAAGAAAATGAGGAAAAACTTATGTAATATAATGAATTGCGCCAAGAAAATTTGAGCTTCATTTATTTTAATGTCACAAACATAATCATGGAGTACTTTTGTGTACATTTATTATTCTTATGTATATGTAATACGTACTTATATAATATTTATTTGCATTTTACCTTAAAGGTGTTTTTCGTATTATTTTTTCAGAAAAATGAAAAAGTCTTACATACACACAACTACTTTATAAACAATATTTATAATAAACTTTTTAATGATGTTATAATGAAAACTTTGTTGTTAATTCATGAAAAACTGTATAATCCTATTCCACCGCAAAACAATTTATTTAAATACTTTCAAATTTCTGTTGTATATATTTTCATTTTTAATTATACATATATTAAAATGTAATTCGATGGCTTTATACATGTTTATATAAAACAAAAAAATATATATATAATTCTAAGCAAATAAATACAATTTAACAATTAAAATTTATTAATTAAAAAAGTTTCGTCTAACTGTCTCACAGTGAAACTGAAATCCAATTTTCAGGTAAATGAATACATTTTTTATTTCCAACTATTTGTCAGTTTACAGACATGTAAATCCCTGAAACTATACCTACACCTAAAGCCCAATGTAACATACATCCGTTTATTGGCCACTTTTACCACACCGACTGTACAATATATACATATATATGTATATAAATCTACGGTATCTTTTGAGGTGGGTTGTGTGCAATGGCCTCAACAATCGGGTCATGTCAAATTTACAAAAATAATGAAGACGGATCGTTTTATTACAAAGAAAAAGATGAAAACAAATCAAAAACTAACGTTTTTCATTTTTATCAAATTTTCATTTTAATATATTACCATGTCATAACCAATAGAAATTTTACTATTAGGAATTTTATTCGTTCTATTCGAAAATAAACGAAATTAAAATTGAAACTATGTAGAACAATGCGAAATTTACATAAATATGAAAATGCAAACGGTTTGTAAATATAAATAAAATAGTTTGAAATATATTTAATACCAATAAATAATGTAAAACAAAACAATTTTTAACCAAAAACACAACTATTGAACCATTTATAACATAAAAAATAATAACTACTGCAAAATTTACTATTATAAAGTTATAATGTTTATATAACATAAAATATATATAACACAAAACTAGTTTATATGGAAATAGGTATATGAACAACGTAAAATGTAACGTAATTTGTGCTTTTATAGCAAACTATTAACTATACAAGAATGATTAATGTTCACTACTATTCGTGAATGTAATTCTTATGAAAATTGCTTACTCCTCTATGACCTGTAAAATTATTATTTGAATAGTAACATAAAACAAAAACCACTAACTCCATCTATATTATGAAAGCTATTAAATAAATCCAACAACATAAGCTTATTTTCTGTCTGGCGAAAAAAAACCAACTCGCGTAGTCAACATTATTTACGAAACAGGAAATATTTTTATTTTTCACATTTTCTTCTTCTGTTCTACATT
>SSSI01004447.1:8091-38631 GCA_004796505.1 Oryzaephilus surinamensis | reverse complement strand
CCTATTTAAACTGTTACCTACAAAAATAGTGATAAAACGATGTTTTGTTCCATTGTATAACAAGAAATTGTCGTTTCATTTGAAAAAATTGTAAAGAAATCTTGTTTTACTGCCTATGTTTACGCCAGTCAGTAAAATTTTGACAGCGGTGTCACTTTTCTAGTATTTCGCGCGATTATCACTGATTGGCTGTTGTAGTCGATGTTGATGGCGGTACGTTTGAAATGAATATGGTTTTTTAACTTTTAATAACAAATTAAGGAAAAAAGATAAAAATGTGAAAAAAATATTTTAAGGGTTTTTTAACACGGTCTATCGATTTCTGTAGTCAAATCTTAAATCCCCCGCCCATGCAACTACACCATAATAAATAAATATTTATATATGTATTATGTCTTTTGCAGGTCTGAATCGTTCAAAGAAGACAAAGATGTGCTGTTGTCGCGTTTGCGAATTTTTAAAACGAAAGACGATCCAAAATTGGAAATAAATGAACAAGAAAATGTTATGACAAGATATCGTCGAAAAAGTAGTCGTAGTGATGATAGCGGCAATGATGTAGCGGCCGATAGTTTAGAAGAGGATAATTCGCAAAATTTAAAATTAGTTCAAAATACGCTTAATCAAACTAGTAGTAGTAGTAGTAGTAGTAGTGGATTAAAAAAAGAGACCAATAATAAACCCATGGTGGATAGTTTGAAATGTCGAGCAGCCATCTTCGAATTAAACCAAAGAGTACATACAACTGATTTGAATAGAAATAATAATAGATCTTCCACAAATGAAACGAAACAACAACAACAACAACAGACTGAGAAAAATTATGCCAAAATTGTACAAGATAATAAATATGGTAGACGTGTACAAGATAACAAGAAAACGAACGATGACGATGTGGATTTTATTAGAAATAAAAGACGTGAAGGTAGTTTAATGAAAGAAGAAAAAAGGAGACATACGTTCGAGACTAGAGAGAGGGAAAGTGAAACGGAGAGATTGAGAAGATTGAGTTTGGAAAATCGAAGTCCACGGTATTACAAATAATAATAAAAATAAATTGTTGTAAATAATGATTTTCTTTTAGGAAAGAGAAAACATCACCATCGTACTGCATAAAGGACGTTAAGGCTATATTTGAATCGAAATCTAAACAATAGTTGCGAAGATAATTTACTTGTAAATATATTTTTTTACTACGCAATAATTTCACTTATTTTTTTTCTATTATTTATTTCATAATCAACTGCATATACCTATTTTAATGTCTTTATAATTTTTCTTTTTAATTTAATTTTGTTGGATGGTAGACTAAAAACTTTATAATCTTAATCATGTTAACACTAATTATATATTTGGTAAAAAAAAAATCAACAATGTGATAACCAGTTGAATGTTTCCGCTTGCTTACAAGTTTGCCTCTTATTATAGCAATAATTTTGCAAAAATATTTTAATTTCATTGGCGCCAAATAGAAGAAATATTCGTTAAACTTAAATTGACAAATGAACAATTTAAATGTTGATAGTTTTTCTATGGAATTTTAAAAACTATCTTGATGAACTAAAATTTTATGATATACATTATATAAATGATAATTAAAAATTTATATTAGAGATGAAATAAATGAAAGAGAGAGAACATTAAAATATATATTTTCTTCTGATAATTTGTAGAATAAAGAAACTACTAACAATTTTTTTAAAAATAGACAATAAATGTGTATTTGCATAAAACAATTTATATTTTCTTTCAGCCTGTAATTTACTGTATTTTTCATTTTGTTGACTATATATATTTATTTTTTTGAACAGTTACTTTGTAAATAATGTAAAACTATGCTTTAAATTGTAAAACAAGTTATGTTAAAATAAATTATAATATTTAAATAAATTTGTTATATCACTCGTTAGTCATTTATAGACAGGTGATTTAATATTATTATGACAAAATAAATAATTCAGTTGAAATTTTATGAATAAAATTGTTATCAATGACCTCTGAACTACGTACTTTCCACTTATCATATTCAACATACATAATATTGTCCAGGAAGACAAACAAAAAAAAGACTAAACAAATTGTTAATTGTTTATTTCTTCCTATGAGTCAGACAGTTCTCAAGAACTACAAACAAACAATCCAATAAATAATATTTATCGTGTAATTGGTGTTGAATTACTAAATTGGTCAACTACAATAAACCTTTTACGTTTGGTATTAAATAGTATATGAGTCAAATTGCAATAAATTATACAAAACAAGTATTGTAACATACGCAATAATCCACTGAGCGATTGTCTATATGGTAATGAAGATAATATATATAAATATGCTGTTAATTTAATTTCACTCAATCAGTGTTTATACATACCACAACTGCGAAATGTTGCGCTACTGTTTTTTCTTTGTTCTTGTTAGTTTATTGTTTCGTTATGGTGATTTCCATTCGTACCATTTGGGTGCATGCCCCAGCATTGAAGCAGTAAAGGATTTCCAAATGGATAGAGTAAGTTTTTAAGCAAAACATATAGGAAATAATCGTTAAATCTGTGTTTAGTTGTTAGGGCTTTGGTATGTTATTGAAAAAACAAGTACCGCAAGTTCTTGCATCATGTACAACATAACAAAAACGGAAGAACCTGGTGAATATAAAGTGGAAGAAATTAGCCAACACTTTTTATTATATTTAACACCATTAAAACACGGCTACCACTATACAGGAACATTAAAAACAATTGACGATGATAATCCAGCTAAAATGACTGTTTCATTCCCATTAAGTACGGACAAAGTATTAAAAAATTCCAACAAAAACTAACAGAATGTAATAGATATTGCAGGTTCGGCCCTTTTCACAGTATTCGCCACCGATTATGATGGTTATGCTGGCATTTTCACATGCCAAAAACTCAGTTTTGCTCATCGTCAATCGACAGCTATTTTATCGCGCGAAAAAACTTTATCGAAAATGGTACTCGATAAACTACATACGAAATTGATTGCAGCTAAAATTGATCCATTCGAATTGAGCATCATTAATCAGAAAAATTGCCCCAATAATCTTACAGATGCTTATAATATTAATATTAATGATGACACAATTTCCGCTCATGCAGCCGCTGAAGTTATAAGAAAAGCTGGTGCGAAAATCGGCGACGGTGTGGAATATTTATCAGGAAAAACGAAAGAAGCTTATCATAAATATGTGGACAAAGATGGAAAAACTGTTACAGTAACACCAGATCCAAACTCAGAATGGTTACCATAAGTTCCTAATTATATTTTTTTTTTGTGTACCAAACAAATGTGCCATAAATTTTAGAATAATAAAATATTTAAATGTATTTGACGTTTATTATTTTGTGTGTCACACTTTTTAAAAATTTATATTTATTAAAAAACCGGATTTAATAAAGAAAATAATGGATTTATATGTAAGTGGGACAAAACGATTTTACTAAATTTATAAATTTGTTTGTGTCTTAGGCAAAAAGAGAATATAATACAAAATATACATTAATTGGAAATTGGGTAATCGATAGATCTGAAGATATTCAACAAAATTATAAACATTTAACCACTTACAACGTGGAATTTGCTACTAAACCATTAACGACAAACAGTTCTTCATTTTTATGGGATAGTAAATTAAGAAATGAGGGAAACAGTATTACGCCAATAATTCCCTTAAATGAAACTAATAATTTTTTTAATAACTTTGCAACAGTTTACGATTTATCTTACAATCACTTGCCTAAATGGTCCCAAAATGATAAACTTAAAGCGAAAAAGACGAAATTCGAATGCATTGACAATTTTGTAAGCTTAAATTATAATTATATCTTATACCGGTGGTTGTATTTCCCCACCACGACACAAATCTAAATTTAAGGATGATAATAAACAGTTTTTAATTATTAACGTTTTAGGGGAACGTAACAACTTTCGGTTTAAGAAACTATATGCAGAATAAATGGCAAAAAGAGAAAAATTACTAAACATTTTACTGATGCATTATAAAAATAATATATTTGTAGAAAATTATCACATACAAAAATTTTATATAAAAACAACTTCTGGAAAATACTTGAACATAAATTCTCAATAAATGAGACATATTTTCCATTTAATAAAGTTCCAAAAAAATATGAGTAATATATTAATATATAGAAAATATATATATATGTATAATAAATCTTTTAACTGCTGCCGCGTTCACGATTCGACATGAGCGGACTGCATCTGTAAACAGAATCTAAACTATAGCCTCCTACCTTTTGTAAACGTTTCACTTTCCGTACGGAATTATTGTCGGTTAATAATCTGGATAGGCTGGAATAGGGACTCGTTGTTAAATTGACTTTTTGTCCATCAGGCGTTTTTGGATGAATTGACGGCCTACTGGCCGGTTTCAGTTTAACTTGACTGAGTAAATCCATAACAGGTTGCTGATTTTCTGTACGACGTAATGGTGTCGTAAACGGTGAACGCGTCTGAAAATAAAAATAACAAACTCACGTTTCCATAACAACGATACAACAGTTTCGAATTTACTTACCGACGGTTTTTTCAGTTTCACACGAAGGATATCATCTAAAGAGATAACAGGCCTTGCTGTTGTCATACCAGAGGACATTTTCTTCGATGACGATTTTTTCGTTATCATTAACGTATTTTTCGTTTGAACTGAAGCTGGGGGTGGTGGCGGAGGAGGCGGGGGTGGCGGTGGAGCCGGTGGTGCTGCTGTAACAGCCACCGTTTTACATTTCTTCAACATTTCCAGCTCATTCCTCAATTCTGCAAATTGATTTAGTTCTCTTTTTATACAGACAACATCGTTCATTAATTGTTTTATGATTTCTTTATCATTTTTCTGTTCATCCAATTGAATTTTAACGGTTTCCAATTCATAATTCAACTGTTCCATTTTTGCGTTTAAATTTGTAATTTCTTCACGATATTCATCGCATTTACATACTGATTCAGTTGTTGTTGATGGATATTTGCGTGGTGTTGAAACTTTACTAATTAATGTACAACCGATTTGTGTACAAAATTCCATAAAACCAAAGGACCACAAACGAGCATATTTCTTGAAACGTGTAAAAATCTTCTCATATGAATTTGTTCTTCTGTGAATGCTTCCGTTAGTGGAACGATTGGACAGTCTTACGTAGGAAACACTGGTTGATTTATTGCACATTGGCGTTGATGGACCTTTTAATGTATTATTGAAAATATTTGATTTGGACGCACGTTCGAATGCTACTGATGGTGGTGTTTTATCCATACTATCCAAAGAACTGGACTGTTGAGTTACATTGCAAGGATCTATTGTTTTAGTACTAATATTATCCTCTTTTACGTATTCTTTTGATGGAATTTTTGATAATTTTTCAATTGGTGTCGATGAGGACTTCAAATTGAACAATTGCGGTGAAAAAAATGACAATTCACTTAACGTACCGTCTTTATTACACTGTTTAATGTTGTCTTTATTTAAATATGGATTGATATTCACTTCAGACGCTCCAAAATTGTTTATTTTGTTGCTTAAATTGTTGACTTTCCTATTATTTGGAATGTTGTCATCGAGAAATGAGACTCGATTCAATTTTGGTGTTTTTAAATCAAAATTTTGCGGTGTCGTTAATTCCAAATCGTTCGATTTGTACTTTGGATTATTAATTGGTGTATTTATAATAATTTTCGGCGTAATATTTCGAATTAAAACAGGACTTAAATTAGGTACGATGTGATTACGTTGTACGTAAACATTTGTGCATGATTTTGGAGTATTACAAATGTACGATGAGTCGAAAAGTATGTTTAAATTTGTTACATTAAACGATCCATTACATGATTTCTGTTTTCTACTTAAATTACGTCGATGTGTAACTGGTGTCGATTTTACAGAAACATTTTCCTCATCTGTATTATTATATGCTGGTGGACTTGGTGTACAAACATTAATTGGACTATTTTCAAATTCCTTTTTGTCTTCTTCATTCGCTTTTTGCTTATTTTTACGATGTTTTCTATTCCTTTTCTTTCTCGGCATGATTATTTCTTGTTAATGTTTATCCATAACCGTCAAATCTGAAGTTTAAACAACTTTTATGAATCTAACCAGCCACTATATGTTCAGCAATTGTATATATCGTACCTGTATTGTGTTTTTGGAGAATTTTCAATGAAAATTTGTCTAATTTGGAAAATAGCACGCCGTTTTTCTAAAAAAATACACAAAAAATACATTCCATTCTTGTAAACTGTTGTAGTGGCTTGTGGCGCTACCTAAATTTTGAAAACCGTCCATCAACAGGGGATTTTTATTTTGTTAAGATTTTAGTAGATTGCAGCACGTGTTACAGCGAACTGCGTTTTTCAGTAGTCGGTCTTTGGCTGTCAATTTTTTGATTAAAAAACTATAATTATGGCCTCGGCAAGAAATTTTATCGGGATATTAAGTATAAAACAAATAAACGTACTACTAAGCCCACAGAAACATAATATTTCAAAAAGATTTCTTAGTCAATGCATAAAAAATTCAAATTCAACAGTACTATGTTTTAGGTTAAAAAATGTCACACAAAATTGTAAGTATTGCATATTACATCATTAAATTGGCTAATTGAATCGTTGCAATAGAGCTCCGAGTGTCCTAAAACATTCCTAGAACTTAATCTGAACTTTGACCTTCACAGGTTCGTTAAATCAACAACAAACAAGAAACATACACTTAACATCCACTAGTTTCAATGCACGTAGAGACTATTACGATATTCTTGGTGTTAGTCGTAATGCATCTAGTTCAGATATAAAGAAAGCTTACTATAAATTGGCAAAACAATATCATCCGGACGTTAATAAGAGTCCGGAAGCATCGAAAAAGTTTCAAGAAGTGTCCGAAGCTTACGAAGTACGTTGTTTTCAATCACATTTAAGTTCAATCATACTATTTTAACACTTTAGATATTGGGCGATGACAGTAAACGTAAACAGTACGATACATGGGGCTCAACGGCTGATCAAATGGGCGGCATGGGCGGTAGTAACGGACGACATGCTGCTGGGCCGGAAGGTTTCAGTCAAAGCTGGCAGTATCAGTCTAGTATCGATCCAGAGGAACTTTTCCGAAAGATATTCGGTAGCGGAGGCTTTGGTAAAGGTGCCAGTCCGTTTGATGACTTCGCTGAATCAAATTACGGCTTTGGAGAGGCACAAGAAGTAAAATTTTGTACGATAAGTCTGTTCCTAATAATTGTGTTCAGGTGGTTTTAAGGGTGTCGTTCAGTCAAGCGGCTCGTGGTACCAATAAAGAGGTCAACATAAATGTGGTGGACACGTGTCCGAAGTGTAAGGGCACCAGATGTGAATTAGGCACACACGCCACCCGTTGTCAGTTTTGTAATGGCACTGGCATGGAAAGCATCACCACTGGACCGTTTATAATGCGTTCCACATGTCGATATTGTCAAGGAACTAGAATGTACATTAAACATAAATGCGTAGAATGCCAAGGAAAAGGTTCAACAGTCCAAAGAAAGAAAATTAACATACCAGTACCGGCAGGTAATACACAAAAAAAGTGGATTTATTCATTAAAATATTGAAAAATCGGTTCATTGTTGAATAGGAATCGAAGATGGTCAAACCATTCGTATGTCTGTGGGCAATAAAGAGCTTTTTGTCACATTTAAAGTGGATAAATCGGATTACTTTAAACGAGATGGTGCTGATATACATACTGAAGCTGAAATTTCAGTAGCGCAGGCTTTGTTAGGGGGTACAATTAGAATACAAGGATTATATGAAGATCATACACTTCAAGTAAGTAAGACAAACAGTATTTACATGAATATAAAGTTGCAATTGTAGATTATGCCTGGCACTTCTTCACATACTCGAATCAGACTTAGTGGAAAAGGTATGAAGAAAGTAAATGGATATGGACAAGGTGATCATTATGTAGTTTTTAAAATACGTGTGCCAAAACGGCTCGACGAAAAACAAAAAGCATTGCTACAAGCGTATGCTGAATTGGAAGAAGACACTCCAGGTCAAATATTTGGTGTTACTTCAAATAAAGACGGTAAGTCGGACAGTTTTTGTGTAAAAGATTGTTGAGCATTGCTTTCGTTTGGGTTTTAGTTAATTGTGTGTTAACGATACATTTTTCTTTGGCAGGCAAAAAGGACACGGACATGCCTTTTGCAGGTTCAGAGGCTAAAACCCAATCGAAAGAATCTGATGATCGTAAAGAAGGAATATTAACAAAAATTAAAAATGCATTATTTGGCTAAAAAATCTATAGTTTTTATTTATTTGTAATTAAGATTAAATATAATGAAACAGTTGTTGTTATTTGTTTTAAAGGGATTTTTATTTATTTATTTATTTTTTACGAATAGGTACAAAAGTGGTTGCTTCCAATGAGAATATCGAATTAATAATGGCAATACGGTCAGCGTTAGCAGGTAAGGAGGGTAAAAAAGCTATAAGCGATAGTAGTATTGATTCAAAGAATGATAGGCAAACAGTAGACGAAGTAAGTAATAATAAAAATAATGATGTCGACGATACAAGTGATAATGAAAAACAAAAATTAACAAATAAAAATTGAATGTATTGCTTAGTAATATGTAAATAATGCATTGATCTTGTGATGGCTTCTAAATTTATCTGTTGGTCGTTAATTATATTTGTAACAGATAAATATATTTGCTATTGGTAAGATTTCAGTTTTATACTATACTTTTTTTTGGTTTTTAATTATTTTTGTAGATAATGTTACAAATAAAATTTTGTTTTCAATTAAAATATTTTATTATTTCGACAAAATATATAACAATAAATAATTGTTTATTATTTGCAAATTGTATATAACTTAAAATCTAACTAGTTGTCACAGACGCGCAAAAAATACACGAAAAATATGCGTGTGAGTGTGTAGTTAACAAAAAAAATATTGCACTATTTGAGTCTAAGGCACGACCTCTTCATGTATTTGTTAAAATCCCTAATCTCAGACCAATGTCGACGATTCCTCTACTAGCCGAAGCCTGTATTAGTGATAGTACTAGAGCCGCTAATGTCACAGCCAGTTCTAAGTACAAGGCATACAATATACGAACATGACCATTAACTGATGCCACACCACCGGCTGCTGTAAAATCCAATGGAAACATAAAACAGTCGGCCGGTGAACGTTGTCGCACAAAACCAAACATTAAAACACCCATTAAGTAGTACGTTGCAATGGAAAAGAATGGAAACAGTTTCAACCAGCGCGGTTGTTCCGTGGAGGTAGGTAGAAAGTCCGTTGATGGACTATTGTAAGCGAATTGTTGTAATTTAATGGCAGCTAAATTGCCCATATTTAATATTAATAGAAAATGTAATGGAATTCCAATGGCGGAGAAAATAACGGCCGCACAACGGCCCAAAGTGGTGCGCGGAACTGGCGCTCCAAAACCTGCAGTTCGTAAATTTGTGCGTTTTTAAATTGAAGACATTTTTTCGGTAGTACAAACCTAATGTAGTTAAAAGAGAGACGGCGAAAAGAATACAACCAGGATATGTCCAGATACTGCCACCACCACCTTCACCGAAACCAGCACTAACCGCCTCCAGAAGCATCGTTTCGTGCTTTTCCAAGTACTTGTGTATCAATTTTGGCCATCCAGTGTCGTCCTCTTTTGTTCCTTTCAAATCTGTTGACAATTCTTTGGATAGTTCTTTTTGTATATCGGCTAATTGTTCAGACTGTTCCAATTCTCGTGGACCTACAAATCAATATTTACGAATAATTTCTTCTAAACAATGGAAAAGAAAAAAGAATGTTGTGATTGATTTGGTAAATGTAATACAAACTGTTTAAATATTAATTTTAAAGTGTACTTTAATGGAAAAATGTTGTATACATGCAATGTATGAATTATTTTTAGGCTTCATTGTTTAAAAATGGCACGACATATTTCTTTTTTTTGATTTTCTAGAGAAAACAATATTTTTAATTGAATTTCAATTTTGTTAATGTTATGTCGTTGTTGTTATTATTATGTATTTGGTCGATATATATATTAGAGAAAGTTGAACTGCTTGTTAGTTGTTATAAACTGCAATGCAGATGGAGCAAAACTTTTCAAATTTTTCATATAATGTTTGATTTATTCAAGTAAGAAAGTTTCAACACAATTGAAAACTATAGTAAACTTATATCTGAAATGTTTTAGTCAAATGAGCGCATTTTAAACTGTAAAATGACCATAGTTTGAATAAAACTTCTTCTTGAAGGGCTACAAATTGTTCCTTTTCAAGATTTCACCAACTTTTATTAAAAAAAAGTACAATCGTTAAATTCGCATTTTTTATTAAAAAATTTAAAATAAACAGTACAAACATACAAATACGATTTGAGGAAATAGTTTATTATACTAAAATTTAAAAAACAACTGTAGATAATCGCCACTGGGCGAAAAGGTCATCAAATATAAACAAATTAACAATTATTTAATTTATAATTAATCTAATCTGGCACAAAATTGTTGCAATGGTGGTTTAACAGTCTTCAACGAATCGAGAAATCTCTTCGTCACAACATCATCGACAGTTTCACTACAGGTGGATGAAGGTGTTGTGGAAAATGCGCAAACTGGTATATTATCACCAGTGCATGGATAAGCACTTCTAATAGTACCATTAATTTTATGTACCCAAGCTGTAATTGTATTCAAACAACGACAATTCCACGGATTGTTGTGCAACGAAATCTCCACAACTGTTAGTTTTTTCAATAATTTACTTGATAAATAATTTAAAAAGTTCACTTCAATAAGTAACGTTTTAATTTTTATATTATTCGAAAATACATTCTCACTAATTTTCTTCAATCGATTATATTTCAATCCTAAATATTGTAGTTTTGTTAAATTTTTAAAAGCACCTTCACCAATTGCCGAAATTTCATTATAATCCATATAAATTTTACGTAAACTTTTCATATTAACAAACGCCCATTTTGGCAAAGTTTCAATTTTATTAAATTGAAAATTTAATGTTTCTAATGCTGTTGAATTCGTAATCGTAAACCATTTATTCGACCATATCTTCAATTGATTATTATTTACGTCAACAATTTTTAATGTTGGCAAATTTGTAAAAGCTTCATCTTCAATCGCATTAATGACATTATCATGAATATATATACGTTGTATCGTCCACATTGCATCAAAAATACCATTACGAATGTGCGTTAAGCCACAATTGGTAATTTTAAAATTTTTTAAATTCGGTACATTACGAAAAGATCCAGATTTGATATCTTCTATTGACGATTTACAATCTAATATAACGAAAGTTTCTAATTGCACTAAATGTCTTACAGCATCCACACCAATCACATCAATTTGTTGATCTCTTATCATCAAAGATGATACACTTTTATTAACAAACGATTTCCTTTCAATACAACCATAAATTGTTGTATTAAACGGTGTTTTATTTCTTTCTTGGGCCGTTATTAAAACATTATTAAACGAATTACACGTAAGCGATTCGGAATAAGCAAACAATAATAATAATTGAATTAATATAAGTGCGATTAAACACATGTTTGTTAGTTGAATTAAATGTGTACTTATTTATTAACTATATGTATCCATATTCTAGTTGATATAAGTTGGAAGGGTCAAGACCGGTTGGGAATTCCTGCATGCAAAATCATCCTCGAAATACCCAACTTTAATAAACGAAATTCAAAAGGGTCATGACCAGAATTGAATGTTTGCACGCGATTATTTATAAAAAAAAACTAAATAATTTCTTCTTACCTTCTGTTTTGAAAAAGGCAAATGCTCCCAACAGGGCCCACGCAATCAAAATAATCGTCAAACCAAATTGGGACAACAACCATTGGCTTAAAACACGTCCACAACATTGCAAACGTAGTTTCGTACAATTTTTCTCCGATGGACTTAATTTAACATCACAGAACAATTTGGGCCAATAACGCAATCGATATGGTACCAAATGGGTGGTTTGTACAGTGACATCGGCGAATTTTTTATAATGATTTTCTAAATTTATGTGATCTACATCGATTGTACTGCTATCACCGTTACCATTTCTCATTGTATTCTGTTTACCAGCTGTAAAAGAATGAATGGTTAAATATTGTTTTAATGATGATGATGAGAGCCACACGCGTCTGTATTATTTTTTGGAGCATCGGTGCGTAAAATTATATAAAAAAAAAAAGAAATTGTGGAAGGAAGTAATAAAATATTGTGTTTTAACAATGTTACGTCACAAAGTACATAAACATATTATTGATCTACAAACAGTAGCAAAACGCTTACCAATTATGAGGTGTACCTAGTTTTAGAAGAATTTATTTTTAATAAACTATTACTTTAATATTCACGAGTCTTTGGTGGTTGTTAATCGATAAATTTACTTAACTAACTAGTACTAATTGCTGAATGTCGTGCATCAATTAACGCACACACGCCAAATCAATAAGTTCGATAACTTTTTCGAAACAAATTTCTCATATAGAATCATTTTTAACACTGAGATAGTACTTAAATTAAAAATGGATGGTTAAAAATTATAAGTATGACGAAACGTGGCAACAACATTGTAAATTATATTTAACATCATATCTTTATGTATAATGAAACTGTTTTTATTATCATAAAATGAATTTTGTACTCGTTAGTTGTATGTGAAACGAACAATTTGTTTTCAAAGCGATTAAAATTCGCCACATGCGAATTATCTTTTTCCCATTACGGTTTGTGTGAAAACTTGAAAAATCGTAGGTGTACGGCTTACCTTGTTGGAAATGTTGCGGTTTGCATTTTCTTGGCGGCTTTTCCGGCGGCACAACACAGTCAGCGCAACATTCGCTTTCCGTTGTATTATTACAGGTGCGATCGTAAATACCGGCACGATTGGAAGAATATCTTGGATTAATGATTGTACTTGTGACACATTGATCCGATACTGGTTCGTACATTTTCGATTGTACAATCTACAATTAACAAGTATTTGTTGCAATACAAACATTATTACTATATGTTTATTTGAAAACTGTCAACTTGTATTAGCGGTTTGAACATAAAAAGCTCTTTAATATTGTACAATCACGCTAACGCCAATTTTCACTAATCGTTTCTTTATAATACTTACCTTTGAATCGCTTCGACATTTGTATGTAATGAAAATTGAAATCGGCTGTGATTGTTCTTGTATAGATGTTGAGGATGGTACAACAGAATAGTTTACGTTAAATGGACGGCATTTCGAATCTTTGGAAAGAGACAAGAATAAACAACAACAAATGAATAGTTTATCATTTTCCTATTTTGGAAATGGTTATATTTAAATTTGTATAAGTTGAAAATGTCAATTTGAATGCTTGAAGTTGTTTTAATAGAATTTTTTATCATGTTTTCTGTGCCAGTTGTAAATAATTGTTAACTTCCGTTTGATTTTCTATTATATACATTGAAAAAAATGACTATATACTTAATATTGTAATGAAATCGTGAACTTATGAAGGTCAGCTTTACATACATTACAAGTAATGCAATATAGCATGCATTTCAACACAAACATCAAGAAATCAAAACTAAAATTTCATTTTTCAAAAAAATAAAAACCGTGGTTTACAACAAATATTGTAATTTTGAAAAATTTACCGTATGGTGGCTGATTTGGAAATTGTTTCATAATATCGACGCACTGAAAATCATGTGTTGGGAGCGCATCATGCTTTCAGTGAGCGTCGTTGTAGACGTCGCGGCGCTACTTTATAAACTGTGGATAATTCTTTATGGAAAAAATTATTACCTATGGAGGAGCGGCGGCAAAGGCGCACCTTTTCATAGCGTGCTTTCATTTAAGACACAATTCAAAAGTGACGTATGCACACCCTACATTAAAACTAATAGAAAAAACAGTATTGTTTTCTTCTGATATAGCTGGGCAAATAATAATTTATATGTTGTTGTGCCAAAACGCACCCATGAAAATTGATGGTGAAAACTGTCACCGTGTTTTCACCGCCCTATCAATTTTAATGAACATCTTATTTTATTAAAAGTAAAATAATTTTTATTTACAACAGCAGCAATAGATGTAATTATTTACGTTCTCACCTTAAATAAAAAGCCAAAAATGTTTAAAAACTGTTTTTACTATGAAAAATTTAAAAAATGGAACTGTACAAAGTTAGTAGTTAAAACTGACTAAAACCGTAATGCTTATTTATATATTTCTACAAAGGTGCAGTCAATGAAGTCATATTTACTCGAAACCAAGACAATTTGCGATCCATATTAAATATTTATTGTAATAAATCTCTTTCCAACCTTAACACACTTCTATTATCTTCCTAATTGTTTACTTTTCTTGTTAAAGCATAAATTTTGTATATTTAAATGTTAGTTTCCTTCTTTAACATAAATTTCCCTGTAATTTAGTGTGTTGACAATAAATTTATTCGTAATGCGGAACACCACATTTAATATTATTGATTTCGTTCAACTTTTCATATTACATTAAATGTTAATCAAGTTGAACGACTTAAAGACATGCTTGACCATTTTTGTCTCAAACAATTTTACATGCAACATTGATTTTCACGATAATTTGGCATAAAAGCAAAATTTAATTAGAAAATTATAAAAATATAGTCAATTTTATTCATAAATAAAACAAGTTGGATAAACAAAATACATTTATTGACCGCCAAAATGGGTCATTGAATGAAAATTTGTTCAATGAATTTGTTGGTATTGATTTTCCCTAGTGTAAACGCCATTTTCCCCGCATTACCGTGAATTTTCCTGCTGATTTTCACCGCTAGTTAGCACTACTATGCAATTGTGTATTGTTGACCATGTGCTATACGTTATACATTGTTAATTTTCTTGTTAAATTGGCCACTATTAGCCAATTATTAATTGTCAGTTAATTTTAAAGCACCAAATTGTTGTTTTGTTAATAAAAATATCAAAAATTCATTATTTTACATAATATTTTCATTTATATAACAAAGGTAAGGGCACAGTTTTTTTTTTAGTATAACTTGTAACATTTTTTTGGGAATTTCATTAATTATTTACGTTTTCATTGATGTTTATACAGGCAATTAATTGGCTGATAAAAAATTTAAAATTATGGCGAATGCGCGCTTGTTATAATTTTAAAAAGTGTAGGTATTTATCTTGTCTATATTGTTAACTTATTAATTAGAAAATATCTAGCTAGCATTTTGAAAATTTCACACTTGTAAATCGACTTTTCAACTAAATAACAAATCTTTAGTATAAGACCATAAAACATAATTATTCCCTTTTATATAAATAACTACCTACGTATAAAATATATTTTGCCATACATTAAATCTCACGTTTCTCTTTATGTATATGTATTTTTCTAGATTCTGTGTGAAAAATGTTTTTTCTGCATCAATTATGGTATATTGCATACTAAAACTGAAAAGAGTCGTATTTTTAATAGCATTTATATCATGTTTAATAAGCATACTAATATACGTAAATCGCACACCGATAAACAATTTCAAAAACAGTTTTTATTTCTCAAATAAACTCAAATCGACCAGCAATTTACCGGGTGGTTATTTGCAATACGTTCACCCGAAACCAAACAACATCAGTTACTGTAATTTGTTGAATTTCGGTTTTCCAATGCGTTTGGAATTCGACAACACCGATTTGGATTTCGGACCGGAACGGTTAAACGCCAGCCCTTATCGCATTTTGTACAATGTTGTGCAGAGCGACCGAAGATACGATATTCCACCTGTTACTTATGCTACACATGTTACAGTCAATTTTATCAACTATCTAACCGAATTGCTCAGGTAGGTATTCGAGTCCGCTAAAATAGCGATCAAATTTGCGTAAAATAAACGTATTTCAGGTACTGGGACGGTTACGTATCAGTAGCTGCATTTGTGACTGAAAATGACATTTTATCAACCCTCATTCAAATCAACCAACTATGCTACTGTCTTCCAGAAATGTATCGATTATCGCTACACCTAGTTTTCCACAACGAAACGATAAGCACAATAAAAGAATTGAATTTAGACAAACCGTCCACATGTTCGTTGCACATAAACGATAACAATAATATTAATCAGGGAAGAAATTTCAGCACTAAGGACATGTATCCGATTAATGTGTGTCGGAATGCGGCCAGAACGGCCTCTCTCACCAAATATATATTGGTGTCGGATGTACAATTGATGCCCAGCCAAAATTTGGCAAACGGATTCGTACAAATGATCGGATCACATCAGATGCGAAAATCCATTAATCGTGTTTATGTGGTGCCCGTTTTTGAAATTGAATTGAACGAAATTATACCACGCACCAAGGACGTCTTGAAAGAAATGGTGCGTAATGAAAAGGCTGTTTATTTTCATAGACTGATTTGTATACATTGTCAAAAGTTTCCTGGATTGGAGAATTGGTTCGAGTCGGATCCTTTGAATGTTAAAGTGAGCTTTTTTGTGTATTTCGAGTACTTCTACTTGGTAATTTGGTTGCAGCCTTTAGGGACGGTGAAAAGGGAAGTGCCGTTCAACAGGTGGGAGCCAATTTACATAGGCACAAAGAATGAGCCCTTTTACAATGAAGTATTATCGTGGGAAGGGTTGCAAGATAAAATGCCACAAGTATAATCATTAATTTTATATGACATTTTATGTATACGTAAAATTTATATGTTTTTTTTCCTCCAAAGATGCTGGAAATGTGCCTTATTGGTTATAAATTTGTCATATTAGATGGGGCATTTCTCGTACATTGGCCTGGCATTAAACGGAAAAGTAAACATAAAGAGAAATGGAGAATACCGTACGAACAGGAGAATGTGAGACAGTACAATAAAATTTTAAAGCAATTATCTGCCAAATATAATGTTAATTCACATTGTAAACTGCAATAATTTATAGTCCTATTGGGTTTTTAGTTGCCACTTAATATATAATTTAGGTTGTAAGAAAATGTGATATTCTGTAGAAAGAAATAATATCATTTTTTTTAAGTTTTTACTGTGTTATAAATTTAGACTGAAGCCTCTTTTACCGAATAAATTTAAATAGTTAGACACATATCTCTTATTGATATCGATAGATGATGATAGATAGAACATTTTTTGAGTAGATTTTTAAAAATTTAGCTATTTTGATAAATAATTTTATTCATATCAGTTGAACTGAACTAAAACTAGCAATATTTTCAAATTTTTACAAGATCGAATCTTGTTTTTCAGCATGGAAACAATTTTGAAAATGTAGAAAATAGTATTTTTTCATTTATATTGTTATTCTTTATAGAAAATTTGTTACATTGTACTCACGAGAGTAGGAACTTGTTAGGTTTCTAAAAAATAAATCAATTTGCTGAAAATAATTTTTTTATTTCTACAAAAGACGTGCCTATTTTTCAATTACTATATTATATTTACTGTTTTTCTTCTGGACTGATCCGTTTTTTTCCACCTACAAGAAAACTCACTCAGAAATAATCTTTAACTATTTTTTCGCATGTGTACACAAAATTTTAAATATTCTTTTCCAATCGGGACTTACCAGTTTTCGTCATTAGAGCCAAAGATTTTATTAATGGTGATTCGAAACAAACGGTGAAAATAAATCCGATTATAATCATTATAAATAAGTCACTGAAAGCTGCGTACCACTGAAATTCATCATTTTTTTAAACAAACTTAATTAAAATCATATGAAAGTGAGTACAGCTTCGAAGTCAGAAAAATATCCAGCCGTTTTATGGGCCCCACTGGTCATATACTGCATTAGCATGTGCAACAAATAAACTCCATAACTAATCCGACCAAGAACTCGAAAAATGTGCGACGAGAGAATAGAATTGATGGGCCCTACAACTCCAATTTACACTAAATATCATTTGATAATCAACCAAAATACCTCCATAACCATTTATGCATGCCCATACGATCCAAACTAGGCCTAAAGTCCAACTGGATCGTGAAAATGCCAGATATATCGTCGATTCCAGGCGATTGTATTCATGTTCCGTGAAAAATATGTGGCAACCCACCAAAGATGCCAACATAACTGAAATACACAGAGTCCAACCGAGCACCGCAACCGGATAACTAATGTTGGCCCTTTTGCCCTTCGTCAGGAACACAGTGTAGCCGAATCCGAGGCCGATAATGTACGTTGCGGCCCTTGTATGTGGCGCAATATAATGATATTGAAAGTATTTCGTCGAAAATAATTGATTGCTGCAAGATTAGCTATGAAAAAAATGTTTTCTCATAAAATTTGTTACTCTACGTCACTGGTACACCCCCGTTATATTTATTGATCCATGCCAAATAGAAACTACTTGCCACCGATAAAGTATAAATCAAAATGTAATTGATGTATCCAAAAAGTGGATATTTTCCCAACGGTACTAAAATGATTGGTGACAGAAAGTAGTATTGCATATCGCACGTTAAATACCAAGCTTGAGTTAAACACTAAAAAGCATAAAAACATTAAAAATTCCCATCACACTCGTTAGTACAAAGAATGGTGGCCCGAATTTTGCATATTATATAACTTTATGTAACACTGTTCCCAAATTAGCCGCATTTCCTTACCAGCGGAAAGGGATGAACGTAATTTTGAATATGTAAAATGGTGGCCCACCAGTATTCCTGGCAGGGTTTCTGCACAATCGACAACATCTCGTTCCATAATGGACCGGAGCCGAGATGTTGTATTAATGTACTATACCATAATACGACAATGGCCAGAGGTGGTGTTATACGTAAATACCGATACAAATAGAACATGGGCCAGTTGATTGAGCCCTGTTGTTTTGTTGTTTGTTCAAAATAACCGATGCTTACAAGCATACCGCTGATCATGAAAAATGTGTCCACACATAATGTACCACCAGTTACAAATGTACTACGATAATAAACCACCCACTGTGGAATACAAAACATTTTTAAATTATTTATAAATAAAGGTAAAATGTTGAAAAATATCAGCGAAAAATGTATTATTGTTGTATACATGTTTACAGTGTGTTTATTTACATTACAATTTGTTAAATTGGTATTCCTTTTCTTCATTGTAGAAAATCGATATTTCTTTGAAAAGCAATAAAATGCGGTTTTTAATGGATTTAGTTTACAATCGAGGGTTGTTTACAGGTTTTATTTCGTTTCTATGGAAATGGTTGCTTTAAATGTGTTTGTTTCTATAGTAACGTAAAATTTTTTTGGTTTGATTTTCATTTTTAAAAAACTATTGACGAAATATTAAAATGAGCATATCTTTTTTATTACTGAATAAATTTTAATGAATTGTTACTATAATATTAGATTTTCCATCAGTTATTCCTCTATAAACTACTTTTTATTATAATACTTTTCAATAGTTGGACCAGAAAAATATCGAGAGAATAGCATTCTCTGAATTCAAATCTGTTTACAGAATTTAATTTAGAGTTGCAGCTTATTCAGAATATGACACTCGAACAATTTTTCAATGTCGAAAAATTTAAAAATTCACATTTTTCAGTAGTGTATCAAACGAGGTAACTCATACCATAAAATCGTTATTTTTGCAATTTCAACCTGAAAGCCATCCTTCGACTGTAAAATCGCCCCTTTTGACTATTTAACCGAAATAGCATTTCTTATTACGTCATATAAGTAAGTCCCAAGTCGCCACTATGTACGCGCATATATCCTTGCCCTTAAATAAATTGCATGAATTTCCCCTTAGCATAAAATACCCCTGATACTATATAATAATTGGGTCATGATGATGATGATGATGATGCGACTGTGAAAGACACTCACATTCATAATTTGAAGACTGTTGATGACAGGAAAGAACATCATCATAAGGTAACGATGTCCGATAACGACATAAGATGTGCTTAGAAATCTAATGCCATGTACGCAATCTAAATCAGTTGTTTTTTTAACAGGAGCAAATATTTGCTTTGAATTCGTATACAGTGAGAATATATTCACTAGATGGTTTTCCACAACTACATAACATTATTATATAATGTAAAATATGACGTATATATATATGTGTTATTGTATAAGATGTACCTTCCTCAGGTGTCGAATACAAATCAACTATTGTGGCAACAATAATAACTAGCAAATACAAGCCAAATGCAATTCTGAAATTTAATATTAAATTGGAAAACATGAAATTCTGAAAGAGGAAATATTTTGACATGTTCCCATAATAGTATCGTTCGATTTTTGATATTTTCTATTCAGTCCACATAAATGTATTTGTGATTAAAGTTTTCTAGCGAAAAATACATATATGTATTTGTATATTATGTACAACTAGTTCTCTAGTTTTCATCATGTAAATTATTCAAATTAGTGTGATTTAGTCAGAAATTATATGTTATAATAATGTTTAATTTCCATGTTTTCCACAACATCAGATCAATAAGCTATTGCAGGCACGTGTCCATTGTGAATTATTTATAAATTAATGTTAAATTATTATCGACGAAGCTTGCAATACATATTGCAACTAATATTATTTTTTTCATTTCAGAAAATCTAAAAATAAATGAAATGGATTTATTGACTTACAGTACACCCATTTCAGTTCTTTTCAAATTCTGATGTTGATCAAAAATTGTTATGCAATCGCTTTCGTTTAACATTACAGTAACATTTAATCCTTCCGTTAAAGTGTAGATAATTTTATCAAAATGTTGTAAAACTGATTTGGGGTCGCACGAATCCGGTACGCAAACGGACCAAGCCAGTTTCGTGTCTTTCACAAATACGTAAACTTTGGAGAATCTCTACGGAAAAGAAAAAATTAATACATCCTCTATGTACTATAATCTTTTTCCTAATAATTTATGAAGAAAATTTAATCTACGCTTGCTTTGTTAGCAATTATAATGAATATATCTGGAGGCACTGTTTATGTGAAATTTATTTTCCCTTCTTAACTTTGCTCGAACAAAACAAAACTGGCTGCTGCTGCTGTTCTAGGTGAGATAATTAATTTTTATTATGGTGCATCGTGTGAATATTTATACCTTGCTTGTAATGTTTCTGTAAGAGAGGATTTTCTTAAGAAGTTTCACGTCTGGTGCTATTTTAATGGTGCAATGTTTCCCTCTAATCGGGCCGTAGTTGCCCCTTTTATAAACATTTAAACATTGCTGAAATCCACCAAATTCGAACATGTTACCAGATAAAACGCTCGATTGCATCTTTGATGATGCATCGAACACTGAAACACCAACATTCAGAATTGATTTGTAAATTTTTCATGGTTTTTAACTTTTTAGAGCCCACGGTTCGAAATTTCTTAAACCATCTGAAAATTCCTTCGACTGATTTTTGCATAATTCATTTTCAGTTTCAGTTAACGTATAAAAGCTCAACACTTGGTTCATCATTAAGCCTTGTTTCATGTTTAATTTGATACGTTTTTTTTCCGTTATATTTTTGTCATCAATTACCAATTGACCGTTTTTCGTGACATTGTTCGTATGATCAGTGATCTTTTCATTTAATGATCCATTATTATCACTGTTCGTTTTTTGTTTAAGATGATGGTGTGTAGTGCTTTTAGAACAATTTATCAGTAAAAATGAAGAGACGATACAAAATGATATCAAGTTCATATTTCTTAGAAATGAAACGAAATTTTTAGATTTCACATCATTTATTTATACTTTTTAAGAAAATTGCATGCATGTCAAGTAAATTATATGAAACCAAAATTTTTTCAAGAAGTTTTAAGTATGTAGTTTTGTTTTTAAAGTTTTTGAACTTTTTGAATATAATTGTCTTGCGGGGAAAAGTTTTGTAACATAAACTTTCAAAATAGCACTTTGTCTGTTCATTAACTTTTTATTATCACAACGTTAATTTACAAAGTTTTTCTTTAATTTTCATTATTAATAAAGATTACACAATTATGAATCATTGTCATATGCTGCATTTTATTTTTAATGCCACTGTTTACAGAAAATGCACGAAAGATAAATATTAGTGTTACACATTTGATAAATTTGTTTATAAAACAATAATACCGTCCATTCATCCAAACGATAATTCTACACTTTATCGTTTAAAAAAGTCAAACTCAACAAATATGAAATGAGTTATGGCTTCAATATTCATAAAAATCCGTTAAAAATTAATGACAACTACTGGTTATAAATTTTCTCGTACGTTTTATATAAAAGCTTCAATTTTCTTTTGAAGAACGCTAATGGCCAGATGAACCGTTATCTTGTTACAATTTCTAGTTGAATTGTTATATACGTAACTTCAGGCCAATATTATTAAACTGTCTATTTGCTGAAAATGATTAATGCCATATTGTTAACAATGTTAAGATATCACCCACTTAACTTCTTGCTTATCGCAAGATTAATATATTGAGATTCTGATGCTATGTAATTAATCAACACACATTTTATATTCGCAATTTCAGCTTTCAGGAAATAACTATATAATTTTAAATATAATATACGAGTAAGAACTCGGAAATGCCATTTTACATCCACATCTGTCATGTAAGTGAAAATATTGTAATGGTCTAAAGAAAATTTTATACATTGTGAAATAGGAAATGTGTGCAAATCCCATGTGACTGAAAAATATACTTCAGGATCCCCAAAAAGCCCTCACTTGCCAATAACATTAGTGCATGAAAATCAGTTCCTTTTTCATCCCTATTCCATATTACGAAGCCAGAAAAATGGGATAATTAATTTAGCCGTTTGTTTGTTATTAAAAAGTTCCATTGTCTTGTGTTCGCACTTGAAAAACAAATTAATTTTCTTTTACAATAGTGAAAAACTAATGAAAAACCATTATATGTGTGTGACTGAGTGATGGTTAAATGCAACAAGAGTAATTTCTTTTTTTTCGGATAATTTTTTGCGGCTATTTTAAAGGGAATCGTGGGCGCGTGAAGTGAACGCATGCTCTTGTAAGAGGGAGGCGTCGCCTGCAGTATAACCGCGTCGCGACGCTCCAAAATCTCACTTACACTGGCGACATACCACCTGTGAGACTCACATAGATATAAGACACATATAAATACAGAAGATATCGGGGGTTGTTTCGTTTTCCACGTTTTTTGGTTAGCATTTTAATAAGATATGAAGTACACTTGGTTAGTTTTGGCATCTTGTACGGTGCTAGTCCTTGCTGAATTGGTACCCAACACCACTGCAACACCTTATTTCGATGATGGTAAGTTTATTAACTTTATACAAAAAGTCTTTACCATTTTGCTTAAGTTTTATTAAACAGATTTAACTTTTTTTACGCGGGAGCGCATATTTTATTTAAATTATTGTACGAATATAGAAAACTGTATAATAAATTCGATCATAAAATCGTATATTTTACAAATAAAAAATTCCCTTTGGTGAGCTTTTCACGAAAAAAGCTTTTATTGAAGCTAATGTAAACCGCTATCAGTGAATTTTCAAGTTTTGTATTAGAAAATTTTAAATTACAAAGTAATTTATGCTGAACTTTTGAAATTTTAATGAATGGCACGTGTAGTGCTTTATTTAAATATTCAACTAGATAAAACTATAAAGTACATATAATTAATTAAATTAACACATTAACTAGAAAGTACACATACAGATTGAATAAAATACAATTAAGAATAGTTCTCTTTTATCACTTAGTGCCTTTACAACAAACATACATGTAGTATACATATATGTACTTGTATGTAAGTAGAAATTTAATTGAATTGCAGGATTTTCTATAGGTGAAAAGTACAAAAGGAGCAACATTTAATTCCTTCTTCTAATAAAGTATTGTTTCGACAACTACAATATGAAATTTTAACTCAAATTGCAATTAATTCAAACGCACATGAACAAAGCAAACATTCCAACTATTAAATACAATTTAATTAGATTAGGTTTCCTTAACATAATTATAAATCGAATAAGACAATTGTCGAACAAGAGATGTTCAAGATTAAATTAATTAAAATCATTTATTATGAACTTCTCGATCATGTTTATTTTATTGCATTTGGAAACAAGGAGAAATCAATTTGTAGAAACTTGATTAATAAACGAATTGTATAATAATATTGTTTCTAAACTGATTAAGAAATGCGCAAGTGAATGAAACAACCACCAAAGAATAACAATCTCTTCCTTTATTTCAAGTATAATTTTTATGTTGCGTCGTAAATTTTGGGTTATTGTCAAGTGGCGTTCTTAAATTTCAGGAATCTTGTAATACAAAACTAAAATGGCTTGTTTAATCCTCATATCCTGAAGTGAAAATAAACACATTAGAAGATGCGATGCGTTAATAAGCGCATTATCGCCACATTGTGGTGTATAAGAACTTATAATTTTGAAAATTTTTAAAAAAATACAAAATAATACACTTTTATACAAATGTGGTTGTGGATGTGCATTTTAACGCAAATATAATCGCTTTTCAAACGCACCCCATAATTTAAGTGCTTTAATGTAAATTGTAATGAACTTTAATGTAATCGTATATTATCTATAGATGAAAATCATGAATATTAGTCTGATATTTAATGAAGGAATTGATGTATAAAATGACTCGACTTTAACTAAAAGCCAATCATCCAATCAATGACGTTATTACGAGTGTTATTACAAGGGGAAAAAAGTCACATTTTGATTATTAATCCTAATTTAACAAAATAAACCAATCATTGTTTGTGACAATTTATTTAATTGAAAAAGTCTAGTTTCATCAAGTAAATAACAATGTCTGAATAGCTATATCGATTAAATTTCACAAATAAATCGTAACTACAATTGATACAGTAGACTTTTATAGTAGATTTTATGTGATTAAGAAAATAGTCAAGTTTTAAGATCGTAATACGTATAAAATGTGATTTTATAGGCCCATTGTACTGAATGTAATTTTTCGTTTTAAATCTTACCACATAAATTTTCATGAGGGGGAAAAAAGAACTGTTGCATATACATACATGAGGATAAGATTTTGCACATTTTGAATATTTTATCTCTTCATTGATATTTAAATTGGTTTCCTTGTTAAATCGTAAATTCTACTAGTGCTTTTGTGTACCCACATATTTAGCTTGCAGCAAAACACACGCCAACAAATTTCCCGACATAATGTGACAAGTTTACTTATTATATCAACATATATGCAAAACTTAAATTGAATTCTTAAGCCATTTCATTTAGGATTAGTACATTTCCATAACTATATATATGTGTATGGGGTGTGAATATTATTCAATTTTATGACTTAAAATGTTCTAAATCGGTACATGCTTTTAAAAGCATTTTCCCGCATTATCTTATATTCGTTATAATTAAATGTGATGTGTGCATAATGCTCGTAATGTTTGTGTTTCATAAAATTGTGGTCACATAAATTGTATTAGAACATTTATATGGCAGAATTTGAACGAGGAAACAATGTTGAAATTTTGGTGAATGCGCCGGTATTAAATTTTTAAAAAATATTAAAAAATAGCACTTTGTATAAAAGTTTAATGCTAAAATCGTACAAAAGTCTGTACTTCTAATGGCATAATATCATTTCCAGCAAGATAGTAATAAAATTGTATTTAAATGCGGTATATATTTTGTGTTTTTCAGACGATGGTTTCCCATCCGAAGAAGATTATTCGGAAAATGCAATCGACCGACTGCTACAATCAGCCCAGAAGTGAGTTTGCCTATTGTTCATATAAAGTACTTACTAATGTAATAAAAAAGCTTACTATATGCAATAGTTTTCTGCTCTGTTGCTCTGCCATTTTGCTTCTGTTTCATTGTATTATATTTTTACTGATAAAAACAGTAAAAACAGTTTTTAACAAAAATGTTTCCAACAATTTGCGATAACATTTAAATCGCCTGCAGAACTTTTCACTCTAAATTGACTGATTTGAATACGTTTCGAATGTACGAAACTGTTTCAATTAATTAAAGTTCAAATTTCATACTGAATTACTGTTTTAAAAGTTTTCATGAGGCAATCGAGCGTATAATTTTCTTTCCCCAGCTTTGGGACACAAAATTAAATAACCGATTATCAATAGATACGATTTAATCTATCTAGATAATTGCCTTGTGAAATGCACGTGTGCATGATGGCTTTTTTATTTCAATGTTTCTACATTATATATTTTTCAAATTATATTTGCAAATTAGAAATCTACATTTACAACCACATCCAATATAATTTTGCCTTAAAAAATGATACATCAATCTTGGTCTTATCTGTGTTTGTGTGTGTGTTGAAATTAATTTACGAATGTTGTGATAAACGATGTCAAACGATAAATCATCAACAATACCCCCTAATCACGTTGATGTTATTCTCGTTGGGAAAAATATAGGTTTGTAATTTAAAATTTAAATTACTTATAACGTGCAATCAGAAAAGCAAATTCAGGCACATTTTTTTAAACACTTGCAAGCTTTTTTACAAAGTGCTTATCCCAAATTCAATTCAAACAACTGAAAAACTACACACATACACAATTATTGTACAGATTGTGAGGCGTTAATTAGGACTTTATTGAAAATTGCAAGTTTCAGAAATTTTTTTCAATTAACGTATTTACATTTATGAAACTGCTTTAAAATTTACTCACACTCGAAAGTAACACAATTACTTCATTTTGTTTTTTAAATGAAAAAAAAAATGATAGAATTATGAACATAAAGCCATGTATGTCCATGGTATATAATGAGTTTTGTTATACTTGTTCTAGTTTGTAAAGATTCAAAATTGTACAAAAAATTCAATATAAATTTTGTTAAAAGCAAATCTTGTGAAAACGTGAAAATATCTTCTTTATCTACATTTTCTCAAACGTTATACATTTCTAATGTAATAAATATCTAATTGGCACCTCATAAATCCAGCACATACGACGAAGATGTTGAAAATTGACATATACATTTAAATGTTGTGTACCTAGATGAAAAAGCGCTCTTAAATATAGGTGTTCCATGTTAGTGTTGATTGGTAGAAGGCCTTAGATGTGGTTAGTAAGTGATTTCTAATTTCCTTCCAGACGTTCTTCCTTAATTTACCTTTTCAGACGGGCGTGTGTCAGAAGGGGTGGCAATTGTGATCACAGACCGAACGACTGCTGCTACAATAGCTCGTGCAGATGTAATCTGTGGGGCTCGAATTGCAGATGTCAGAGGATGGGCCTGTTCCAGAAATGGGGATAAATCAACCACTCGATGGAACCCGTACCGATGTTGAAAAAGCTCCAAAGTTCTTTTCGTTACTCGTTTGATTTACAACTATTGTTTGAACTGATTAGAATTAATTATTATTGTTTTTGAAATAATAATACAGACAATTTTTTGATTTTGTTATTGTTTTTCCATCAAGTTTCAAATGAAAAGACTAGAATTTATTTTTCGCCGAAAGAACTGATTTTTCTAAATAGAATCGTCTAGTATTTATATTTGAAACTTTCGTTTTACATCCCCAGTTTTTTATTGGAAAAAAGATACAATGACCTTTGGCACACGATTAAACGGACATGAATTAACCAACATTTCAATTTCATAAAAATTATTTTATTTACAATTTATTTATTTCTATATGATTTTTGATTGAACTATATTAGCCTAATAATATATGTTGCAAATGTTGATATAAATATATAGATGAAGAACAAAAAAAAAAACTAAAATACAAAAAAATGTTGAGTACATCATTATTTTTGATACATTTTGTATTTGTAAAACGCTATAATAATTTTAATTTGTGCTTTTTACATACAACAATATTTTATTAGATTTTTCATTTTAATTTTTATAAAAATAAATGAAAAAATGCAATTGTCAAAATATTTCGACAATGATTACGAATAAAAAACAAACTACTGAAAGACGGAAATGATACCCAAAATTATAATTATATTATGGAGACCACATCAAATTCAAATTTTAATTCAAATTATAAACAATATTTAAACGAATTTAATCAATTCTAATTCAAATATAAATTATGATGTAATCAATGTATAAATTTGATATGATCTCCAAAGTTAGCTGCTCTCCCATTAGAGGTATTTCCAGCCACATCTCTAATGGGACTGCATGTCTGACTATTTTTTTTTAAAAAACAAACTATAAACATTTATCAATATATTGTAATTATGTATGTATAGATGTATAATGTCATTAAAGTGGTGCAGCTGCGGTTTTAGTGATAAATTTTGCCGTAGCATTGCAACCGCCCCAAAAAAAACATAAAATTATTGTTAGCAAATTTAAATCCTATATATTAAATATGTTTCTATGTAAAAGGGTACAACATTCAAAAATTCTGTCAATATTAATTAAAATATATATCAATTGGCCTATGTTGCGTTTTATTTCACCCCTGCGACAACGAATTAAGCAAATATTTGTCTTCATTAAGTGCAAATATCGCATTTATAACAACATAAAAGTAAATACCAGTTTTTTATTATTACATTTCTTTTACTAAAGCTGATATCGTTCGACAAATATATCTAATAAAATGTAGAGATGGTTTTATCATGTTATTTTGTGAAAAACGACAAACGAAATCTCTGTTTATGAAAAATCGAAAGCGACTTGTTATCCATTATATTGTCTTATAGCTTACAGGCTAAATTCAAAGTTTATTTTTCTTCTAGTGTTATGAATAAAATTCAACAAACATGTTGTATTTAGTATTTACATTGTAAGATGAATCACGTCTGTGGTACTAAAATTATGACGGGTTTTTTCGCATGAATCGTGCACAGATTTTATAAACGTTGTGTGTAATTAGAAAATTTAACCAAAATTGGTTTTCTATTGTATAAAATGAGATACATATTTGAATTATTATAAAATAAATGCAGTTCAAATGTATTAAAATACAAACTAAACTCACTTTAATTAACTTCTTTTATCCCAAACATTATATTAGAGTGTAATTTCTGCAAAGTTTAATTAAATATAAAAACAATGTTCTATAAAAGGACTATTTCTGCAATGTAAATATTACAATTTATGTAATCCCGGATTAGGAAAGTGGAGTAAGAAAATGAATTTTTTTAAAAAATTGTTGGTAATAATTAAAAATAACATTGAGCATTTATGTGACGAAATTAAAAAAACATAATAAAGCTGTCAGGTTAATTTAATGAAAATGGAATTCGTATTAATTTAGTTTTAAAGCCACAGATTGCAAACAATTTTCAGTTAATTTTGTGCGGAATTTAACTAATATTAATTTTGCGAATTTTAATATCCATATTAGTGAAAAACTAATAAAATTCTTAGGTAAAAAATGAAAATCGTGTTCATTATTAAATTCATATATTGAATGACGTGTAAAAAAAGTTTGTAATTATTTTAATAAGGCTAAAGTTCAATTTAATTCAATATATGTACAAGATAATATATGATATTGGCAAAACTAGATCAATCTAATAAAATTCCTCATTATATTTACTTATTTAGCACTAGTAAAGTTGCATTTCAAGTTGAATGTTTTTAATGTTTAATCTAATTTTTAATTGGATGACTAACACACCTTTTAATAAGATAATTATTGTTTTGTTTTTTTTTGCGCTTATTCAGTTATTTTTTACAGTTAAATTAACATCAAATTGTAGTCTTTTCAAAAATAAAGTCTTTCACTAATTAAGCTAATCACCTTTTAATGTGCTCTTCAAATATAAGGTAAACAGATTTTCAAGTGAAAGAGTTTTAAAACAATATAAATTCAACAAACAAATTGGTCTATTCTTCGTTGTTTTCCAGAAGGATGAAAAATGTGGTTCAATAAATAGTTTCAGTACAGTTTATTGATTGCAACTACAAAATTATAACATAAAAATATGTTTTATTGTTCTTGGGCATGGAATCAATAAAACAGAAAACTAATTATACAAATTATGGATATGTATATGTACATGTTTTTAATTAGTTAATTTACTATTTCTATACAAGTTTGTATAATAAATAAAACAATTTGTTTATTTTGTATACATAGAACGTTGTTATTTTTAATGCTTTGTTGAAAAATTGCAATTTTATACCACGGATGTTTTACAAACAAAATTTAGTCTATTTTAATAATAATTAAGCTAATTTATTGTTAAAAGGCTTTTTCAAAAGAAACTTTCTAAGTCCGTAAATAATTTCTCTTTTGAAGGTGCAAATTGTACATAATTGCATCGTATTAACATGTTTGTCTAATAATAATAAATATTTGATGAATTATTGACAATTGAGTCTAGTTTGAAATTGTGTTATTTTATGTATAAATTAGGGGAATGTAGGACAAAATAAACAGCAATTTTAGTTAGAATGAAGACAAGAAGTGCATTAGTGACTCTTAATTGTTAAATTTTGCATTTTCGCATCAGAGTCTAGTATTCCAACAATTTTCTCTTTAGTACTTACTAGTTTGACGAGAAAAAGAATCTTTTCCTGAAAA
>SSSI01004445.1:0-12212 GCA_004796505.1 Oryzaephilus surinamensis | reverse complement strand
ATTTTTCTTCTTTAAAGATTCTAAGTACACATTTAAAAATATCCCATTCTTATAACGAAAATAATACATATAATTGCAAAGAGATAAATTGTTCCCGTTCTTTTGCTACATTTAAATGTTTTAAGCAGCATTTTAATAAAAAGCACAAACACTCAGATGATGCAAAACCTGATATAATTGCAGAAACTGTTAGTACCAACAGCACAAAAAGTAACACTGATAAGGTATTAATTCATAAAGTAACTACTTCGGATAGTACAGTTGATAGCCTATCAAATGTTAACATTAAAATGAGTTTTCCGGATAAAAATGTAAATCAAAGTTTTATTGAACAAAATTTCTATGATCAATTTAAAAAAGAATTAGAATCTAATATGTTATCAATTATTTGTGTTTTGTATGAGGATAGTACATTTTGTCGTAAAGACGTACAGAAAATATTAGATTTATGTAAAAAAATGTTTGTCGAACCTTTTCAAATATTTAATAATTATTTAAAATTATTCATAGAGCCTCAAAAAATAAATATTTTTTTTGACATCTTTAATGACATTTTTGAACAATTTAAAAGTGAATATTTGCGGTTTAATGTTTTGAAAAAATCAAACTTATACATTCCTCCTACACCAGTTTGTATTGGAGAACAAAAAGAACAGATAAAAGAAAAAATTGTTACTAAAATGCGAACAGCTCAATTTATTTCTATTGGAAAAGTATTACAACTTTATTTCGAAATTCCCGGAATGTTTGATGAAACCATTCATTACATGAAAAAATTATATAATGAAAAACAATATGTTTGTAATGTTATTCAAACAGACTTTTGGAAGAACAAAACCATGAATTTAGGTAAAGATGAAATTGCAATTCCTCTGTTTTTATATTATGACGACTTTGAATGTGGGAATCCGTTAGGGTCTCATGCAGGAATACATAAGCTTGGCGCTGTATATTATTCAGTGCCTTGTATTCCAATTCAATACAGAGCGTCTTTAAATAATATATTTTTATGTTTATTATTTCACAGTGCAGATTTAAAAAAATTTGGAAGTCGGGTAATATTTTCTAAATTAATTGAAGAGCTTGTTTCATTAGAAAATGAAGGAATAATTATAACAGTTTCAAATAAAACTTATAAACTTAAAATTTTTCTCACATTAATTTTAGGGGATAATTTAGGTTTAAATACGATTCTAGGATTGAACGAAAGCTTTCGGTCAAATTTTTTTTGTAGATTTTGTAAGTGTTCGCGAAAAGACTGTGAAAAAATGTGGAAACAAAATGATGAAAAATTACGTACTGAAGCTCAATATTCAGAAGATATAAATAAAAACAGTCCTAGTACAACCGGACTTCGCGAATTATGCGTTTTTAATACTATAAAATCATTTCATAGTGTTAGTAACTATTCTGTGGATTTAGCTCATGATATACTTGAGGGAATTGGTGAATTCGATTTAGTTGAAATTTTATATAAAGTTGTTATTGACGATAAATTATTTTCTCTGGAAACTTTGAACTCTCATATAACATTTTTTAATTTTGGTTCGCAAAATATTAATAAGCCGCCTCTAATTACATTAGACAATTTAAAAAAAAAAAAAATTAAAATGTCATGTTCTGAAATGAAAACTTTTTTGTTATATTTTGGATTAATGTTTGGAAAGTTAGTACCAGAAAATAATAAATATTGGAAATTATATATTATTCTTAGAAAAATGTTATCAATTATTTTATCCGAAAAAATTTCACCACAATGTATTGACAAACTGAAGAATTTAATAGCTGAACATCACAAACTTTACATTGAGTTATTTAAAATTTCTTTGAAACCCAAAGCACATATATTGACACATTATCCGTACATAATGGAACAAATCGGTCCAGTTACAAATTTATCCACTTTAAGATTTGAATCAAAACATCGAGATTTAAAAAAGAATGCTAATGTTGTAAGTTCCCGGGTCAATATTACAAGTACCATAGCAGTTAAACAACAAATTCAACTATGTAACAAATTTTTAAATAAAGATAGTTTTTTTTTTGAAACTCAAAAAGAAAATTCTAATATTAATGAAATATACGCTGCAAAAGAAGATGTTTTTTCCGAATGCGCAAATTCTCAAGTTATAAGTAATTTTTCGGGCAATGTTATTCTCAAAACAGTAACTGAAATATTTAAAAAAACTTACAAAATTAATGATATAATTATGATCAAACAAGGTGAAACTCCCGTTTTTGGTATGATTAACAAAATTGTATTAGATAGTAATAATTGTGAAGTAGCTTTTATATATCGCGAAATAAAAACAATATTTAAAGAACATTTTTTTGCTTATCAAATTGAAATAACAAATATTCTAAAATGTATTTTAGAAAAGTCAATAGTATTTCAATCTCATATCTCAATTTGTAATATAGATAACATAGACTATATAACTGTTTTTTAATGCTAATATATCTAAATAACATTTTTTGTTTATGAATTATTCACTTATTAGTGTTTCTAGGTACATATTTTAATTATAAATTTTATAATACACGTACACAAAAAAGTTTATAATAATAATAATTTGTATAGTTAGAAAAATCATTTATGGCATTTTTATCTAAAACTAAAAAGACTGTATGAAATAAAAAGACTGTATAGTTTTAAGAATGTAATGTTTATTTATTTGTACATATTTTACATGATATTAAACAATAATACAAAAGTTTTTTTGTTAATAATATTACAGGAAAAAATGTTAAATATATTTGTATTCCTATTTCAAAGAAAAAAATAGTTATTTTAGTTAAATTTAATACTTACCTTTCCTAAATTTAAAATTCTAATGTAGATGAACTTTTAGCTGAAATAAAAACATATTTTAATTAGAAACAATAGCATTTTATTTGTTTTAATTGACCATTTTATTTAGTCTAAATAAAAAAAAAAAAGTTCGCAGAAAAACTTTTTTTTGCGAATAATATATTTTTTATTTCTCTTAAATAAATTTTTTATTTAATTCTTCTTAATTTTTTATTTAAGAGAAATAAAAAATATACTTAGTATACATATATAATACACTTACCGGAACTGCTTGGTTTTATTTAATGTAAGTAAACTTTTTATTAACTGGTAATATCTTAAAAAATAGGTTTCCAAATAAAACAATTTGTTTGTTTCAAATGAATAATCTATAGATAAACAATATTTTTATTCTGAATAAAATAGTTTAATTGAGGCTATAGCAGACCAAATATTTAATTGCCACAATTCAATTTTTAATTGTGAATAATAAAAATTTCTCTCAGTGTACATAGCCAAGGGCTAATTCTTGTAATTATTATTGTCTTTCTAAACACAAAATAATCGAGACTGTTGTTTCTACTGCTCTATAAAAGATTGCAACAGTTTTAAGATAAAACATGCAATATTTTCACATTTATTATACTGTAATAACGGCATTTTCATTATTTAATTCCAACAAAATATCAATTAAAGTTTATCAAACATAAACCTGTGACTACAACATTATTTATGAATGTAAAAATGGTGCTTTGTTTATAACTTGTTGCATTTTGTGATACGATTTTTTGACTTTTTATTAAATAGCATGTCTTTACCGTTAAAAGATGCAAAAGTCTCATAGGAAAAACAAACGAACCGATATGTTATATAGGACATATACAAATGGTATTTTTTCAAGCGTAATTTATAACAAGGCAGCACCCTTATCATTGGCGCAGACAATATAAATTTCCGAATGAGCCAATATTGTATTCAGAGAACAGAGTCCGCTAGGGTGCCACAATATATCTCATATTTATCGCAGTTGGACCACGAGAGCCTTTCATTGCAACCCTGAATATGTGAAGTTGGTGGTGGGATTGGTAATAACACTATCCTATGCTATTGTACATTTTATTGGGTGGCGAATTCTCATATATTGTATATTTTCACAATGAGAGGAATACACACATTCATAATCTGAGCCGCGCTTTTTGCACACACATAAAAGTTAAATAATATTTATATATAAATGTATAGAACGAAAGTATGTAATAGCCTATACACATATAAATTTTCACTTTTGAATACAATCACACTTTTCATTCACTCTATTGAATTTTACCACTTAATCAGAAAAAAAGTTAATCGTTTCAATGTTTGTTTATATAAATTGTTTCATTGTCTATTATCGAATATAATACTCCAGAGTGTTGCATTTTCAATCTGTGTTTCTGTGTGTGAACTAATGCACAATTGTTTGATTTATTTATTGACGAAATAGAATTTACGTACTGTGTTGTTTATTAGTTTTTCCTTTTTTTGAAAAGATGAATAAATTTCATTAGCATGTATGTCGCAGGAGCAGTATAAGCCTTATTTATGTTTTTATTTGTCAAATATGTGTTGACTTTTGCCATATGTATGGGAAAAACGTTCATAAAATAAAGAAAATAGAAGACAAGATCGAACGACATCAAATAAGTTGATGTTTGCTGTTCATCGATAGTCGCAAAGACACTTGTACCAGAAATAAGGATTTCGTTGGTAGGTTGTTGTTGCTGTCTGTTGCATTGTACTTATATATATATAAACGGGAAGCTGGGATGCACACGTTCCAGAAACATGACACAATAAAGATGAGTGGTCTAAAGGTAGATGGTGAAAAGGCTGGAACGGCCATAGGAGTAATGTGATCTGACAGCGACAGAAAGCCAGATCTTGCCACTTCAAACACATACACACACATATATAATATGAAACAACACGAATCCCTGTGCATGAATGCGGGGTGGCAGATGAGACCTTTGACTTACTTCAACGAGAACGACATCAACAACGAAATGGATGCGTCTGCAAATGCTACCTGCATTACTCATTCAAGTATTTCATTTGGCTGAGGATGACAGAAAGGCACCTACGTATATAGCTATAGCAAAGACAAAGAACTGGTTATGCTAAAAGAAAATATTGTATAGAAAGGGGAAAAGAACATACTAAAAACCGAGAAATGAATTGCAAATAAGTTAATGTTTTTTCAAATAATTTGAAGTGTTTTGGAAATTGAAAAATCAATCATTCAGTCATTTTCAAGTTTGTATAATTTATGTGAGCTTTTTTATTTACAACAAAATCATAATCATCTTTACGAATTTATCAGTGTTTTTTATTAAAAGTTTAACACACACCATCCAAGAGGTAGGCACATTGGCGCGTTACTTTTTTTTTAAATAGGTGGTATCGTGGTATGTATTTAATAATGCTATAAACAAATAAGTTAAATAATTGTAAATACATATAAATATATTTAAATAAATTAGAAAAGTATTGTGTAGAAAAGGGGAAATGAACATAAAAACCGAGAAATGAATTGCAAAGTTGTCATTAAAATTTTTTAAAATATGTAATTTAAAGTGTAATTGAAAAATCCAATTTTGAAAGAAAACTGCCAAGAGGAATTAATATTAGTCGTATCTGTCTAGTTTATTCACATTCTTATTTTAAGATGATAGATACTAATTTTTGTTCCATTAACAAGTTTATAAAGCAATATAACATAACGTCTTCTCAAATATGTAATATAAATTAGAACTCATAATAAGGTGAAGTGAATACTAAGTAAGGGTTCAAATTCATGCGACACTTGTAAATTTATGTACTTCATTAGAATATTTAACAGTTCACTAAAGGTGGCATTCATATATTTAATAAATTATTTACATTAAATATGTTGCCTTTCACGTAATAAGTGCTTATTATATAAACTGTATTTGTAAAAGTGAAATATAAATATGTATTTTAACAAACGAAACACTAAACAAAAAAAAATGTATGATTCTGCTTCCAATATTTGTTTTGTGAACGCCAATTTTTACACAATATCAGCATTACAATACGTTTCAAATGTGAAAATATTCGTAATTTTATAGATTGGTTTATACAAGTTACAGTTTCGTATTTCCTAATGTTGTATAATTAGGAATGTAAATAATGGACACTGTTTGCAGGAATTATGTATTTATAAAATACTGTAAATATTAACTATGTAACTGTAAAGTCGGTTTGTCCAGTGTACTAGTTACAAAGTAAACTAGAACTAGTTCCACACTATAAGTGATGTCGTGATGGTTGATAGGATTACTAAGGTCGGCCATTGTGAACTCTAGGATATCATGGGATTTATCAGGACTAGAATTGGTATTTAGGACTTACACATACATATACTGATCATCGTAAACTATATTTAAGCAAATATAAATATTAGCCAATAATACTCGTATAACCGAAAATAATGCGAGTGTATAATGACTACTATTATTGAATTAAAGAGAATGAGTCTCAATTTACGTAACAACTATTAAAAATTAACAATTTCCAATTAATCTTTAACTAGAAAACTTCAATTATATACAAGACAATGTAGTTTCAAGTATTGTACTTGACATCGACAAGAGTTTGAATTTTTTGGACTGATTTGCGAAAAGCCCCCTCATATAAGTGTATGCGAAACGGGCGAAATTTATTCAATTCGTATTACTTAAACAGGTTTCACTCCCTTTTGTGTTTTATGTGACATTACGTGAGATTTAAATGGATTTTTTCGTGACACCAAAATAAGTGAACCATTTTAACAGTTTTATTTTTCCACACATACATTTATACATATATTTTTTATATTTTTGATCGTAAAAAAACAGCACCATAAATGATGGCAAAATACTTTGAATAATGTGTTATGGGCGGCCGATGGGAAAGTATATACCTATATAAGATTTCAACCAAAAGCAAAATAAAATTCTTTCAAAATACCTACGTCTATTATATATATCTTGCAACACATGAAACCCGTATAAAATTTGATTTTTTCGCTACATTTTTATAGTGTTGCATTTCATTTAAACGTGATATGCGGAGGATGGGTTAGATTCATCACTTGCTCTGGCTGTCGTGTAGCCTTTTTGCCATTTTTACGGTCAGTCAGTTTATGGTGCGAGATTATAGCGTTAGTAACGGCTTTATGAATAGCTTCAACCTTCTCTTATCTCTTATCACTTTGTCTAGTGAAATTCTGTGTGTACAATTCATATATAATAATACGCAAACTATACATAATATAAGTCATTTAATGCATTATTGTAATCGTAATACGATCTTTCACTACAATTTGTATACACGTTCTGATAAACTGTTTACAACCTGCTACACAAGCATATTTCAAATTGGTTTATACCCTAAATTTACTGATATTTGTTGACGATCAAGTTTTTAATTTTTAATTCACAGCAACAACAACAATTTATAATTAATTATTATTATTAAAGTTATTGTTCCACACCACCCAAGAGGTAGGCACCTTGTCGCGCTACTTTTTTTAAATGGGTGTTCGCTAGTAATAATCAACCCAATAATAAGTAATGACCGTTAATTAAGAATTATTAAGTTATTTTATTTATATTTTGGTGTAATGAAAACAGGACAAGTTTTATTCGGTGTTTCTACATTTTTTAAATTTCCCATTACATAGTTTTCAGAGCTTTTCGTAAAATTCATCATAACTCTTGGTAAATGTGTAAGACCTGTAAAAATAAACATTACAGCTTTATTCCAATATTTTCTGAAACATTCTTGTTGCTCCTGATGATTATAAAAAGGATCCTCACATCCATATGGATCTTTTTTGGAAACAAACTGGAATTTGACAATGTTATATTTATCTCGATTCGTAATAATCATTCATACTGGAAACAATTCTCTTTCACTTTCACATGTATTGGAATTAAACCGCGAAATAAGAACTTTCGGTTCTGTATATCTTGGTTTAATAACTTTACAAGCTGAAGTGTACAATTTCTGAGTGTCGTCAGCTGAACCCCAAATGCCTGCCTGAATTGACTGGTAAACCAAAGCGGCCGCTATTGCGGATTTCAGTCCTAGTCGAAAAAGTGCTCGAAATGGATGTTTTTTTACCACAGGTGGACAAATTTTTGGCGGGCACATGTTTCTTAAGTCAGATCCTGTACAAATTTGAATTCTTTTCGGTTGGGCTCTAGGAATAACTAAAAATCTCCCTCCAAATATTTCTGTATTTTTAAGATTGAATCGTTCACTTACGATTTGCTGTATTGTAATCATTATTTGGTTTTGATTTACATTTTTTTCCAAGTGGTTCATGATATGCAAGCAAATTGATCTTTTTATTACATGTTATTTCTGGTTTAGTCATTTTTAATAAAATAAATGTAAAAATTTATCAGATATACAAAAAATTTAGATATGATGCTGAAATTGACAAATGTGCATTGGTTAATTGAAAATGTGACATGAAATATATTTGGCCTACTTTCAATATAAGAACTTTGTAACAATACACAAAGTTTCTTTTATTCCTAACTACACAATAATATGTTCGATAACGATTAGAAATAAATTCTGTTTATCAAATAATACTCTAATCACTTCCATTCCAATACATATAAATGTTCTTTCCAAGATGAATTGAGACATTTTGCGTGTTAACGATAAGAAAGAAATGAAACGGAAAAGTTTTCTCCTGTGTGTGAAGGGTGACTTGAAAGTCGAAGATAGAAAAGTTTGTCCCTTTTTCGTTTATAGCACACACCAGGCTAAAGTTGTAAATCTTCCAATGACACCTCTGGGTCTTGGCCTCTAACTGAGTTTATTGTAAGTTTGCCAAAACATGTGTAAATAAAAGTTTCCTTTTATGTATTTATACTTTTCATATTATATTTTCACACTTATTTATCATTAAATCAATCATTTTGTAATAATGATGTTTTGACACAACTTTTCAACATGTTTTATTATTATTGTTATTTGCAAGAAGAATTGTTGCCGAAGATGCAATAATTTATAATAAATACAGAAGCCTATAAGTAGTTTTAGTAGCAAAATGTTTGTAATTTTGTTAAAACCCCAAACATTCACGATGCAAAATTATTACGAATCCTTCTTAGCACAAACCCATTGTCTTAAAGCATTGGCATCATCATTTTAGTTAGGAAGTAAGCTTTCCATGCCACTTCATGTCTCTCGTCCTTTCATCTCATACACATACACTATTATATATATATATAGTTAGAGACCTTTCGCTGTTACTGTTGTTATTGCCGCTGAGAATGTTGTGTTTTCGTGCCTGGATACTGAATTTCCTCAAGGGCTTACGAAATCCCACGCTGAGGTCAGATTATTCTCAAAGCTGTGGTTACACTTGAGAGCACATATTTATGTTTTAGCGGTTCCTTGAGATTTTATTTGAATTCAACTAAAAAACAAAACTGAAGGAAAACAAATAATGGTTTTATTTTTAAAAAATTTTACATATAGAAAGATTTATTGTATACAAAAATAGTAAATGTTAAGTTGTTTATATTTAAAATGGTATATGCAATTAATTTAACATTTGACGAAGATCATTCGATTACCAATCAATTCCATGTACTTTGAGCTTCAACACGTTCAACCTTTCTAATTGAACAACATTAATCAGTAAACAATGTATGTGTGCTTGTTCTACAATTTTACACAATTTGATTATGTAAATAAGTCAAAATAGCAGTTAATGGTCGATTTATAGAAATTATAACGTACATTTATACAAAGGATTGTAAAGGAAAATAAAACACTGTTTCCATTTCAATTTTCAGTTTTATTTATTTTAATATATTCCATTAAGTAATTCTATTTCGATAACGAAATAACGTAATTATATATTAGTTAAAATACGGTATTATATATTTTCTATTTAATAATAATGAATAAAAGTTTCAAACTCCAATAAATTTCAAACGAATAATTATATTCAACTTTAGAAATACCTCTGTAGATATTTGGGTGACTCTTTTGTTTTCAAAAGTCAGTTGAAAATCTTTGAGAAAGTCTCGATACGATAAACTTGTACCTATTATTTTCCGTATGCTTTATTTTTAATTTTACAGTTGTAATTTAAACTTTTGTAATATACATATATTTTTGCACTAAATAAAATATTGAATATGTACATATGTATAATTTTATAATGATTGTAAAGCTTTATATATTGATGTAAACACCCAGTACATAGGTAGTTAATTTTGTGAAATAACATAGATCATATATAATTTTAGGTAAAGTAATATTACTATTCAAATTTATTCTAAAATTAAACTAACAGCAATAAATTACAAAGTACTCTGGAATTGGGAATTATTAAATGTGTAAGGAAGGGTGGTTGTGTTATATACAAAATTTGCGATGTAAATTTGTTAAACTTGACATGATTCTAATATAATACAAAGACAATAAACATATACGAATATTTTCTATTATGAATGTTATCCGCATGTGTTTTACACAAGATTTTCGTATTTTTGCTATAAAATTTAATTAAAACCTCATATATTACCTACAAATGATTGTAAATTATTTGAATTTGTTAATTAAACATTTTATGTACATCAAACTTTCGAACTTAATTTAGATATAATCCGCCTTGTATATGGAAAATCTGTTAAGATATCATGTCTGTTGCTGACACAAGTAAAGTGATGCTTAAGTAAAATCTTGTGCATCCATTTCTTGTATATATTTACATGTGCCCCTCTTCTCTGAATGATTGAAGCATAATATTGACAGAGATATTCGGATTTGTATATCTAAGAATTTGTCAACAAACTGTACTTTCCTGCCTACATTTATAGCTTCTTCAGCAGGGCTCTTTTTAACTTTTTGAATAAAAAGATGTTAGTTACAACAAGTGAAATTTTTAACTTATTATCGATTCATTTATATATTAAACTAATTGTATTATGTGACTTTAAATGTTGATAATTCGTAAAATATAAAATTTTAATTTTAGATTGCTCATTTATTCAAGTCACGCATCGTTCCACATTTTTATCCCTTTTTTATTTTTGCACTTATTGTTTGAACGACAATCATCTACTGTTAGTACAGTAGATAAAATTTAAAGCAGAAACTAAAGGAAACTCTTGTAATTAACTCTCCAGTTCTAAACCAAAGCTTAACAATCTACCATTAAAGTCAACTGAATACTTATTTCTTTACGTTTTATGAAGTCGTTTCATTCGTTCAATTGGAAACGGTTCTTAAACCATTACATTTTCTTATCTAAGACTTCTTTTAATACAATTTTATTATTCTATATACATATATACGAGTATAATTGTATTTTATTTTATACATTAATTTCAATCGTTTCAATTCAATTATTTTTTCCTGACATTTTAATCAACCGAATTTTTATGAAAACGATTATTTTTTTTGAAAAAATGAATGCTTGCCCATATGACACAATTGGCAAATTCAATTTCAGTAGTAAATATTGTCACAATAAAATCTTTTAGACCGTAAATTCAAATTATTTATTTAATTATTTTTCATAAAGTGATAATTTTTATCTAGCCAATTCTTTGTTTAGTTAATTAACTTAAATTAATAGATCTTTATCATAACCAAATTTTGTCGAAACGGAGAAATTGTGGGTTTCTAAGAAATACCACATTTTGTATGATGTAGAAAAGTCCGGATAGTAATACTTACTCATACACGAGGCATACGTTATCTTTTGAGGTTTAAAATCCAAATTTCAACTATAACAACTAGTGAGCGGACCAGCAATGAAATCAGTCGAAAGAACTTTATGTAATGGCTATTAAGAATCAAGCCGTAAGTGTAGTTTAATAACACATTAGCCACTTCACTGTAAGATGTTATAATTAATAAAATAAATATACATTTAGTGGTTGCATGCACTATGCATGTTTATGATGTCACCGGAAAATCTAAGGCTATATAAGGGCTTGATTCTTAGTACCAAAAGTTAGTTAATTATCTATTATCTTGCTGCCTAAATAAAACTGTTATAAGTTCTTTTAATTGTACTTCAATATATATTGTGTGTTAGAATATCTAATCCAAATAATATGGTAATGTAAGTTTTAATTATTTTTATATTTTTATAATTATTTTTATATATTTCTTATTTTTAATATATTTGTTAATGTTAAAATGCTTCGTGTCTTATTTCCCTTGTTAATCTTAAACCGGTCACCGCCCGTATAAAAAGGGCCTTGACAATATTTTAATAAATGTTCTTCTACAAAGTGACAAACGCGATTTTATTTATTAAACAAATTATAGGAAATACAGTTGAACAAAAAACGATCAAAATCAGTCAATTTTACATAAAAATTTGAGATAC
>SSSI01004443.1:0-20108 GCA_004796505.1 Oryzaephilus surinamensis | reverse complement strand
AAGCTAAATCACGTTCACGTAATCCAAAAAAACCGAAAAAAAAGGACCACTAAACTTGTAAGTTATTATTATACGATTATTGATCGAATGAGTTTTATTTATAACAATTTATTGTAATTGAGTGATAGAGTTTAGGGCCTAAAAAACATAGATGTAAGTATAATTGAATAAATATGTGTGAAGAAATATGTATTTTCTTGTCTGAGTGTTAGAAATGTAAAGATCTGCCAAACAAAAAAAAAATGAATTTTTAATCAATTTCTCTTTAATATCCGTTTATTGTACATGTACTTAATAATCTAATAAAATATTTTAAAAGAAAACAAAAGTCTTTTTTGTAACGCCATTCTAATTTGCTCTCATTACCAAACGATTTTTAGTAATTTTTACTCAAAAATCGTACGGTAATAGGGATTATTACTGTATGATCGCAGTTATAAGAAAAAACAATGTTGGTACTTCTTAAACAAATTGCTGGTTGCTGGAATTCAGGCTGATTCTATAGTGTGTCAATTTTGTTGTGGCGTCCATCTTATTAATAGCATAAACAATATTTGAATTCAACTTATTTTATAATAATACACGATACACTAAATAAATCAACAAAGAAATATGTCTTCAATTATTTAAAATTAGTTTATGGTGCAGTTGTGGTAACTACTGACATTGACAGTTCAATTTGTTCAATTGTTTCATTACCAACCAAAAAAATATCCCTAAATTCGAGCAACCATTAAATTTTTAATTAAATAAAATCGAATGTTTGTTACTCGGCTTTGCCTCGTCTTTCAAAATATACTCCATATTGCAAATACTTTTTTTCCGCACTTGTATAACAAACAACGACAATTTTTTTAGTACGATTTATTTCAAAATTGTTTGAAACACAAGTTTGCTAACCATAAAAATAAATTACAAAAAAGTTATTAGGGATCAAATCCATCATAAAATAAATAATAAACAGGTTTTATTTGTTTTTGTAAAATGTGGCTAGTTCCAGAAAAAAACTTTGTTCTAACATTAAAAATGAATTCATTTAAAAAACAGCCTAAGTGAAGAATGCCCCAAAACCGAAAGCTTGTTTCATTGCATCCCAGTAATATCGTTGCCAATTATCTCTAGTTACGTCCTCTTCACCTTTCGGGACACCTGTTTGTTCGAGGGACACTTCTGTGTGATCGCTCTGAAACAAAAACAACTTACAGTTCCTCTAAAACACTCCAGTGTAAATAGAATCGTACTTTTTGGTCGATGTTTAACGAGACAGTGGAGTAATGCCCCTCCGGCCACTGTTTATACCTCCACTGTTGAACAATTTTCTTGGTAGGCACAAGTTCATCAAATTTACCTATAATATTACCACCGAACAATTCGAATTTCCCCCCTTTAACCGGATCCATTTTAACATGAGCCCTAGTGAATGCCGTCACTAGTTCGACACGTGTAAAAGCGTCGTAAAACTCCTGAGCAGTGCATTGAAACTTCTGTACTGTTTTAATTGTTGTTGTATCAATTTTTAAACCGATTCTTTTATTATCCGATACTATTGGTGTCATGTTAATTTTCTTATTGAATCCGCTAGTTAAATTTTTTATATTGTCGGCTTTAACTTCATCTTTTTTCGGTAAAATCATTCCTTTTGAAAATTCTTCTTTCAATTCCTTAATATATATTGCTAATTGTTGACGGACCGTTTCTTTGCCGGCTTTAAACATGATATTTTTAAGTTTTTCACCTTCTTCGTCTTCATCTTTCACGGAAATTTGGATCTACAAACATGAAACCATCGTTATGTGGTCGATTGACGAATAATCATATCCATATAACTTACATCTAACTCGGAAACATCATTTTCTTCCGACAAATTCGGCACTTTAATTTTGCCGGAATGTTTTTTGCCTGACCCGGAATTCAATTCACCGCTCCACTTCAGTATAATGTCCCATTCGTAAAAGAATATCAGTTTTCCTTTACGATTGTTCGCCGATGCTTCGCCATCACATTTTTCAACTTCTGTAATTTTAATATCGGCTAAATCTGATTTGACTACAACATTGTTAAATAAATCTTTTATTTTATCCTGGGACCAAGGACTTGCGTTTTTCTCCGTCCAGTGCCAGTTGTTTACATTTGTAGCATCAGGCCGTTCTTCGACAATCCATCGTGGATCACCTTCGCCCCATTTGGCCATTTTTGAGGTTAGATTTTCAAGAAAATTTCAAATTAATGCCTGAAAAGAACCTGAAAATATTATAGGTCAGTTTTGAAGGGAGGACCACAAAATAGCGTACTCAATCATTCATCAAATCGAAAATTACCTTTAAAATTTCAAAATTAAGGGCACAACACCAAAAAAGCACGGGTTTCAAATATATTGCTCGTAAGGTGTTAATTTTCCAATGAAATCTAGTTAATTTATTACGGGCACACTATTGTCGTCTGGAATATTCGAATCGAATCTTTTACTGAGAAACTGAAAGGAAAATTGTACCGAATTGTACGTCCCGAAGAGCTTTTGGGAAATTTCTAGAAGTTTGTGGAAGAAGGGACTGTTAATTTGGCGTCGAGCTAAAAGATGGCACGACATTTCAAATTTGAATGCTTTATTAAATACAAGGGTTAATCGAAAAGTTTGAATTCCTGCTACTTAAAAAAATAAAACAAGATTGTATGTTAGATGTTTCCTGTCAGCGTTAACAATGAATTATGGCAGAAAGAGGTTTTTTTTATTAATAAAAACTTTCATCGTATTTTCGTGTTACAGTTTTGAATATATTTATACGTATACTTTATTTATAAATTATATTTAATAACTGTAAACAATACTAAATGTGTCCTATATCAATTCTATAGAAACTGTATTTCTATGAATGATTGACTTCCAACTAAAGGGAAATTTATGTTATACAAAGGGAGTAGATAACATTCATTTGGTCTTACACATAAATATATACCTTTAGTTAACAATGCTATGCTTTTGCTATTATTGAATTTGAAAACTACTAGAACATATTATACGTCTGCTAAAATGTATATCATGAAATAACATTAAAATGAATTTATAGATTTTAGTTGTACAGTTTAGTTATTATTGTTTGGAAAATATAGGTAAGTGGAATAAACTTGGAAATTTCAATAAGAAATTGCGAGACAAAAACGTTTTGTCGTCCAAGTTTCTCAACTAAATAATATTTATAGAAAAAAGTACCATTTTCTCAAAGTTACGTATTCTAATCTGTCTGTTATGAGGGTGTTTAGTTTGGATCTTCATTTTGTACAATGTAATAAATAAAGGGAATATATATTATCATAATATAACTTGACTGCTATATAATATACTTATAAACAAATCTATCTTTCTGTATAGTTTCGCTGAAACTTGGCAAAATACCATATAAAGTTCCATCATCATACGGAACCCTTCATGTGTACCTAACTATGTATTAATTTTTCGCTAAAATGTCTATAAATATCTTCACTAGGAATTCTATTAAATAAATTCAAGCATTCGGAATTGCTTTATGTTTATTATGCAAATACAATTATCATTATTGTTCTGTATGGATGCAAAATTCACTAAACGACAATATTACAATACAAAACAAGCAGTAGAATTTGCACACCTACTTCTTTCGTGAACATTTTTTATTCCACACCCACGCATTATATATATGTACCTACACAATTATTTTCCGCTCTTGTTAAACTTAATTTCATAAATTACACACTTTTCATTTCTACTTTCGCACACACACACCCACATTTTCATGAATTTGTTGAAGAATATATAAAATATATTAAAAAAAGTAGAACTTTCGATAAAATGGAGTTTCACAGAGAAAAGGAAAAAATTGATTATTACAACCCATTATTATTTTAACTCACATCCAGGCAAGTTTAAGTAGCGTTAAATTGAAGGTTGAATTTTGTCAAAGTCTCTCTTCGTTCACGTTTTTTTCCATTTCATTCACATATAGGGTGTGCTTTTCAACAATACACTCAATGCATGTCCCACAAATATCTATTATATTGACTTTTGACACACATACACACACCACACCCTGTATATGTGTGCTCAGGATGGGAAAAACAAGCTAAAAGAGAAAAAGGGAATTCTAATTTTATCTCAAATATGAATGAAAATTCATATAATGGAAGATGGGAAAAGCTTTAGGTTTGATAAATGAAATTTAATTATATTATGAGATGGCCAATATTTATTGTAAAGATATTGAATTTTGCATTACTTTAGAATGCGACTTGATACAAAACTTAATCAATCAATATAATGGATGTAGTTGGAAAATTATTTACAAGTTCTGCATACTTTGCTTGCTAAAGTTTCCCCCTCAACGGCATTTTTTTTCAAAAAAAAGCTCCAAGAAATCAGAACTTCCTCATCGGAATTGTAACATTGTTAACGAACTAAACACTTAAAGAGAATTGGCTGGTAGTAGCCATTAAATCATTAGAATTTGATGCAATTTTAAAAGAGGAACAGCTTTAATGCATTAAATGAATACTTCATCTTGTAGAATGGAGAAAAACACATGTTAGATTCGATACAAGACAGAAGAAGACATAAATATTGTGTATTCATACGCTTTGGGAGCTTTCAGAGGAAAAGTCTGAAATGGTTTGGATCGAAAAAAATCCCCAGTGCTTAAAACTACATTAAATGTATTTAATGGACAAATTGTAGCAATAAAATTAAAAATTCCACCATTGATATTTTATTGTTTATTTAGCGAATCCTCAGAAGAGACACTCTTTTATTACAGGAAAAGGTTTTCGACCTATAATCTGAAATAAAAACTACCCACCAACAATAATCTAATCAAAACCATAAAATAAATACTACTATGAAACGTACAAAATGTACGAGAAATGAAATTTAATTTTTTTTCATGTCCCCAAATAGCGTTTATCTGATGACAAAAGTAATGGTTTTAGAAGTCAAGTACTACATAAAACACTTTAGGCTCAACAAAAGAGTTTTCCTGAGACTTGTAAAAAGAAGGTGGACAAGTGGTGCTTGTTTTATCGCGACATAACTAGTCCCTAAATGGGAAACACACAAGTCCGTACTATTCAAATATATATGCACGTTTTGTGTGGCATAGAAGCGTGGAATATTGAATTCAGGATGCATCCTGTTTCTGGCAAAGGGATGCATTTAATGGATTGGTGTTTTGGTAAAGACGACAAAAGGTGTATGGTGGGAAAGAGAGAGCACAGGGCGAGACTGTCGCGAAGACATCAAAATAACCGAATTCCCATAACACGACATACATATATATATAATATCAAAATAACATGCCCATGATCCTTGTGGATGCTGAAGAAGCAGGGCTCGCGGCTCACTGTAAAATCAATGAGCGCCATGCGCGTCCTGGGGTGTATTTTTGGTGGGGGTGGACTGACTGCTCCGTAGGCGCCAACCCGGACAGTCCACGCCTATGGAGCCAGCTGCACCTTGCAGAAGCCCCAGGAGTCTGTGTGCTGTGATGTGCCCGTTGACGATGAGACATGATGATGATGATGATGGCAAACAAAAATGTGAACGTTAAGGTGAGTTTTATGTGTATTCGAAACGTTTAAATCGTATATGGGGTGGAAAAATGTGTGTGTGTATGTGTGCGATCATTCCGGGATAAATCATCGTTCCGGTTTTCGTGTTGCTTTAATTGCATGATGCTATATTCTGCTCCTGCTGCTGCTCCTGCTAAGCACATCTTATTTGCTTCAAAGCACCGTTTAACAAAACACCCTTAAACCGAAATCTACAATTACCTACCCCACAATTGATTCAACATCCACTATTAATATATGCATATATCTCGAAGGAAATTGTTTACGTTATCTTTACAGCCACATTTTATGTCAATCACTAATCGTTAGAAATTCGTTACTCCTTCAGTTCAATTTTATTTTTTTGGTTCATCAACAGGACTTTTATTGACAGATAAATGTATCATTTTAGGAGATTTTGTAAACAAAAAATCAACCGCAAATAAAATCCAATTTCAATTAAACATGGATTTATGGTAATAAATCGTTATCGAAATTATTATTACTGCTGGGAAAAAAACTAACTATAATAATAGTTAATAAATCATTAACGCAACGACTTGGAGAGCTTTTAAAAGCAAAATATAATTGTTGTGCAATTTACGTCTTGTAATTTAGCTAATAATACGTGACAATTTTTACTCTGATAAATTTATGACTTAATTTTCATGTTTCTTTTTTTAATTTCTACGACCGTGAAATTTTGTTGCTCGTATTTGGAGAACAATTTAAATGTTTATTATATACAATCTGCATTTCTGGTAAACTTTGATAAGAACTACCTGTTTGCAAGCGTTATTATTTGAAAATTAATTACAACATAATGCATTATTCAATTGGCAAGAAGCAAAGTTTGCGGTGGAGCTTTTTTGGCAACGTTAATGTTGTACAGTTTTTTGTGATCATGATGCAATCTAGAAAGGAAGACACAATATATATTATCTAATCATGAAAAAGAGGCGAAATAAACAGGCTATCAAATGGCACATAATAGGTAGTAAAATATATCACATATCATGATCAATCCTTCTCCATCATCAAGCCTGCTGGTGCACTCTAAAAGCTCTGACCCATATGAACTCTGCGCAACTCAACCCAACGTTGATGTAAGGCAGCAGAAACGAACAATTCGGCGAAGATGTGTACGTTTTGTGGATGATTTTTGTGTACCTTCGAAATGCACCGCCACTAAATTGGTGGCCAAACAAAAATCATACAAGAAAAGAAAGAAACCACCCCCGTTTTATATGCTACGGTCATAAATTACTAGAGAATTATGTTGTTTGTCTGAGCATATCTTCCGTTCGCATTTTATGACTAGCAACAATATAAATAGGTGGAATTGGAATTGATTTTTCTTAAACATCCCTCGATATAATACAAATAATGTATTCTCAGATACGTTCGTTTTGTATAAACTGAAATATATATTTAAGAATCATGTACTTTTTCAGCTATTCAACACCCCAAACCACAGAAAAAAATGTATATCTGCGTTATGGACGAAACATAAAAAGATATTTTTTCCCTAACATCAAATTCAATTTTCTATATACAATCAGAACATTTTTTTCTTATTCTTGTATGGATCGGTTGATATTTATTTGATTAAATTTTATCGTATATATTTGTATATAAATATCCATGCAAGAAGAAATTATTTAACTAAAGAAGAGTGTGTACTAAAATTGTTCAAATATATAAAAATACAGTGTAAATATTTAGATTTCTGTAAGGATTTTATTAAATTCGTTCCAAGTATTGGTGGAATATAGTGGAAATAATGATTTTAAACTCCACATCCACATATTTATGTGCCATAATAAAAATAGTCATTAGAATGTTTGCTTATTTTAATTTCGAAACTGAGTTTCAATAAAAATTTTACGAGTTTGTACAAAATGACAATTTACAAGATTATCCTCTCATGTTAAAATAGTTTTCGTATAGTTGCAAACAATAATTTCCAAATACAAATCACTTTCCAAATTCAATTCTCTATTCGCATCAATTAGTTGAACGAAATACAAGATATAATGATGATGTGATGGCCAGGTGTGTGTAAAATTTCTACAAAGTTACAAATTGGGCCCAACTAATGGACTGTCTAATATGTGTTTAACAGATTCTTCAATACTATGTGAATCTTGTATATAACTTGCTTCAAAACGGCTTATTTTCAACATCCACCTTACGAAAATTTAATGTTGCTACCTTTATAACATAATGATATTAAAACATCCCTAAAGGTACACCACTATATAACCACCATTTCTACTTTACAACACATAACTTTGTACAAGAAACAAAACTGTTGGAAATTTAAATTGTTGACAATGTGTTGTGCCACTATATAATATAAATGAAAATTGAACTGAAACATTAATGAAGTTTTGTTTCGTATATATACGAATGTATAATAATGTGAAACGTTTATATTTAAATGTGTTATATTTATTATTATGTATGTGATATGAAATTAGACAACAACTTTCAGCATGTCAGTTGCAGGAAAGCAGAGTATACTAATCGCATATACATATATATGTATATATGCATAATGTGGAACCAGACCCAGTTAAATTGTTGTGTTATGTTCAGAACTGAGTGCACATAAATGTAATTACTATGCATATACACCCCAACAGAATTCATTTACGAGTTAAACAAGAAAAATCACCAAAAGAGCATTAATCTTTAACAAATTCAATGATCTTAAGGTCTAGATACTTTTTTCCTACATTTAACACTGAATTTGTGTTCCGGTTTCATATAATCTGGAAAGATCAAAGTATATTTGTATGTATATGTGTATATAGTTGTGGTTATAAAGTTGCCATGAAATTACGTGTGCAATTTTCCTTTTAACTTGACTATGAATTCAAGGGTTACGACAGACAGTTGATGATGTGGTGCTTCCAGGTAAATGCATCTCATCGTCAGAAAAGTTCTCAACACTTTTCCAACACACACCCAAACACATACATACATATAATAACATCTTTTTGCGTTCTACCATAAAAAGGAAACATTTAGATTTATCTATGTGTTGATAGCACCAACCAAACTAAATTACCATTTTCTTTTACTGTGTGTACGTTGAAATTTTAATTAAATCATACAACTTTTGACGTAGAAAGTCTATTTTATTATAAACTGCCTTAAGACAGTTGAGATTTTCTTGGAATTACATTTTATCTTATTCAATTTTGATAGAAAAACAAGATTTGTATAGCAAAACTGCAATATATTATTAAATTGAAATAAAAATTGTCCGTCAAAAAAATAAAAATACTCGAATTTGTACATATATTGTCAGCGAGATAGAAAACTAAGCACGTATACATGTTGTAGATGGCAACATATTTTTATATTTATCATAAAGTTGATAAAAGGAAACGTATTCATGCTAGGAAATAGAACAAGGGGGATGATGTTGCTACTGTGTATGTGTTTTATAGTGAAAAATAGCAACAGGGAAAAAGTTGACGCTCGTTGGAACAATAAAAGAGTGAAATGACGTGACTTCTCTATTATTATACACTTTTTTGCTGTACACCAATCGTACCGGGGGCGGTGGAGGCACTGTGGGGTGCGTTAAATTACTTTATGCATTCATGTTTCTTATTACAACTTTATATACATATATATTTATACAGTTATTATCACTGTTGGTACATTTTCAAACACATTTACAACTGATTGTTTTCACAAGAATGACACCAACATCTAATCGATATTAGAGGGGAAATTAAACTTGTCACAAAATAACATCACACAGCAAAATTATATATAATATGTATTAATGGCGATTATTAATCGATAAATTGCCGTGTGATCATTTTATTTAGCCAGCAGTTTGCCAATTTCGTTTACTTTGCAAACACTATTTACAAATAATTTTCAATTAAATTACTGTCAGGTCACACCATATAGGCCGGCCTACACAAAATAATAATAATATGTATATGTATATAGATATGCGTGTATGCTGTCGCCGATACGCAGTCCCCAATAATTGCAAAAGCCGATAAAGAGGCAGATTCTGAAAGCCTGGCCAGTATACGGGGTGTTCATTTTAAGTTTACTTCAAAAATTGTTTTAGAAACTGTGTCAGAAACTAGTACAGTGGTTTTTATTTAGAAGTAAAAAGTAGGTCACGAACAAGTTTTTTGTTTATAAAGGAATGTGGGTCAGAAACTAGACCGATTTTCATTTACAAATAAAAACTGCGTCATAAACTAGACTGGTTTTTACTTAGAAATAAAATTCCGACAGTTTCTGACACAGTTTTGAAAACTTGTTTGTGACCTACATTTTTATTTGTAAATAAAAACTGATTTTGTTCCCAACAGTTTTAAAAAAATTGTATAACTCAAAAACCATTAATTTTGGGCATACCGTAGTATACAAATTCAACCTAAAATGTAATGTAGAATTTAAAAATTAAATAAAAGAAGGGATGTTCCATTTAAGAAAGTAGTACTCAGTCCCCGGTAGAAACGAAAGTAGGTCAGAAAATATTTTTATAGTTTTTCAAATAATTTTAGCATAAGCTTATGAATTGAATCACGCTGTATAAGGCGTTGATGTTAACGTTGACGTTTCCAAATTGAAATGATTCAAAGCATACAACAGGGGTTGATGGTGATATTACCTTCACCATATATACTAGGTTTAGCAATCACTACACATGGATAACCACATTCAGAATATTTTATATGACGCGCACTTTTTTCACCACTTAATAGAATACACACCCTATTAGACACTTACAAGGACACTTTGGGCTTAGGATTTAATGCATATTATATCTGTTGATAAGTATTTAATCAATACGGTTTTTATAGGATAATACCTAATAAAAGTTTTTATTTTTGTTTGGTTACTTTTTCGGTTTTCTATATGTGGGTGTATTATTGGATCGTAAAAATGGTAAATTTATTACGAAATGTATCCAATACGAGTATCCTTATTTTAATTACAATGTTAACCAATACTCATATTACTTCATTTTGTGTTATTTTATCAATATATGTTCGCCCACCAGTTCAAAAAATCACACTTTATTAAAATTATTTTATCTGTTGCTGCTGAATCCCATTTTATACAAATCGATATTTTAATTCTCCAACATATTGTGTATACATTAAGATAAATGTAATGGCATTTTGGCATGAAACTGTTTAAAAGTTGCAAATTTAAAAGCCCCAGTTTTAAACAAAATAATATCACTATGCATATACACTGAATAAAGCAGCTTTTATAAAAAAGCTTACATTATATTTTCAATTTACTGGCACAAAATTATTATTTATTTATAGGAAAAGATTTGCAAAATTGTCACATATAAATAAATTGTCTAATCAACAAGTTGTTGGAAAATGTTGTAGGCGTTCTAAAAGACTTGCACACAAAATATAGTTGAAGGAATAGAAAAACGAAATGTTTATGACTAAAAAGTTCTAACTGTAGTAAATTTCGTTAAGAAACCCCTAAGACCGAATACCGCTCCAAGTGGTTGTTATCTTCTGTTGATTTGTTTCCATCATTTACACACACACATTCTCAAAATACTCGCATATATGTTCGTTAAACAATCAAGAGAGTTTTGGCTGTTGTGCAGACAAAACTCCACTCGAGTAAGAGCTTTTGGCTAGCTGGTATGCAACTGTTGCCTTAAGGCTATGTGTGGACGAACTTTGTTCCATTCAAAGGGACTTTTCATTCCCACACTTAAATACGGGTTGGAAATTGTTACACGCCATTTTGTATGGCTGCTTTTTGTTTTTCATTTTTTTTATGAAAAAATGTAATTTTAAGCTTTTTGTAAATATGTACGTATAGCTGAAGAATTCATTACACTGAAGACTTATGTGTGATGAGCTTTCGCTTAATTCTGTACCTTTTTGCTGTATTTTAATCAACGTTTTGATGAATTAAGAGAGGAATTAGTAACAGCAATTTTTAAAAGAAAAACAATTTAATTAGCAGGATTGTTAATAAAAAACTGGTACGGTCTATTATTTGATGTACTACTACGTACATAAAAATGTAATTCAATTATTTATTTCACATTTTAACTTGTTTTTCACGTAAGTTGTAAAATGTGCTGAAGAAAATGCACCAGGTTAGAGGAAAATCACCCACACACATCGCTTCAAACTCATTTCCTTCACTCCATTACACCAAAACACTATTATTTTTATTTAATGCTTATAAGACATTTTTATGGTATTTATTAAATAATAAGCCATCATGTGACCTATTTTCTCTCTAATCTAAAATGTCTTGTTGTACAAGATATATATCACATATATCTTGTGTGTCTGTTACAGAAAAACCTTACAACCATTTCCTTTTACACTTTTCTATTAGTTGTATTGCCACCAAAAATAGTTGCCGAATATCTCCAGTTGAAATTATTGATTCCGCCTTTTTCATAAAGCTCCCATTTTATTGCAATTAACACAAAAATGTTAACAAAAAAAGTTTTAATGCTAATTCCTCCAAAAAAGTTCTAATTATATAAGCGTTAAAAAGTAGATTTAAAACTACATGTAAAAGGATATATTTTAATACTCTTAAAACATTTCGAGCTTATAAATTAATTTTCTACCAACAAGAAACAAGTGGTGTATTTGTAAAAAATGATTAGAACTTTATTAAATTTCATTTTTGATGATATATAGCATTTTTATTGACTTCCAGCTGCGGTTGCATATTTAATTTAAACTCAAATGAAATTACAATAAAGTCATTAAACATTCCATAATATTATAATATTATACGACCGTGGGATGTGTTATAATTACTTAAAATATTTAAACTCAATTTGTCTATAAAAATAGGGTGTGTAATAGAATTTTATTAATTAGAATGATGAAAATGATGAAGGAAAAAAGTTGTTGTACGAAAATATAATGCAGAAAAACAGACACAAATATTATAATTTACAAGAAATGTGATCAACTCGCCTAATTCCTCCCCCAATTTAGATGAAGTAATAAATTTGCATTTTAAATTTTTAATGTTATGTAAATGTCGATCTCAGTATTTAGTAGATTTTATTTTACCATACTACTTTAAGACTTTTAACCAACAGAAGTTTTCCGTGAATTGGTAATTTATTTTTTCAATATAATATACGATCAAGTAAAAACAAGCTATTTATTCTATACAACTTGAAAATTTATTTTTCTAATTTATTTATAATTCACATAAATTTTCTATAGAGAAAAATGTTTAATGAATTCTCTATTTGTAAAATATATATTTTATGTACACGTCGAGAGTTTGTTCAATTTTATAAAATTCTGGATAAATGAGTGACTGTAATAGAGAGTTTAATGGTTTTATGTGATATTTACTGTTAGGGTTAGAGAATGGCGCGAAGTTATTAAAATAATGGCATTTAGCTTGAACTTAACTTCCAAATCCAAATTGGAAATTAAACAAAATTTGATACAAAAATAAGTACAACATCAACATTTTATTAATCCACTTTAATATAAAATCCTTCCTACATTATAGTTTATAGACAACATTCTAATAACTCACTGAATGCATATATGAATGAATTATATAGTTAGTTGAGCTCTATATTGCATTAAGTAGTAAAAATGGAAATTTAAGAGTTCTATGTGACGGTCATAAAAATTACAAGATATTTCTCATAAAAGCAATAATAATGGAGAGGAATTTATTGTTGATTTAATAATAATGTGAATCATAATATTTCTGTATACTTAGAATGAAAGGCTCTGCTGAAACTGGCGCATTCGCCATTTTTCCAAACCAAATGTTCGCTTGCAATTTCTTGTAGTTTTACAATAAGTATATGAATTGATTTCATTTAAATTTGTAAATTGATGGATTCTGAATAATTTTTACAGAGAAGGCGGAGCAACATGCGGCGTTTAGCCAGCAGGTCCTCGTGACAACATGAACTCGTCGTCGACGGTGAACTCGTCTGTCATCCATGCTCCGCACGAGGCTACCTATTCTATCACTCAAATCGTCTTACTCGGCACTATAGGTAATTTAATCTTGTCATTCAATTATCCGTTCCGTCCAACACTGCTAACTAACACTCTTCACTCGAAATTTTGTATATTTTGAGCGTAAAGTGCATTTAGAATGGGCTCAATCAACAAATATACGTATATCTATATAATACGTACATATATTTGTATTTGTAATAATTTCATTTAATAATATAATCTAATCCAGCCAAGGATTAGGAATAATTGGATCTCCCCATATATTGTACAAAGGAAATTGATGCATCAATGGAATTAAAGCCAATTTGTATATTTGAAATTTCAGAGTTAAATAATACCAGCAATATATATGTTGTAATAACGTTATTATTATTAGTCAAAAGCATGTATTATAGTTTTAGAATGGTAATAAATACATTATCCACATATATATTGTATATTTTTCACATTTCTTTCTGTAAGCAGTTTTTGGAGCACATCCAATAATAATTTTTTTCTCTTTGTATATGTGTATAATTTCAAAAATGATTGTTAAATCACATTATTGTATCAACACGCTCGCCAATCATTTCTATTAAAATCGTTTGCATAAAAATGAAAAAATAAAGAATGAAAATACTATACATATTTATTTATGTATGTAAATATAGATAGAGCAGAATGGTGAGAGAAAAACGTTGTTTACACCAATTTATTCGGTTATGTTCTTTTTATGTTTATATAGATGTAAATCAATTTGAATAAAATCACCATAACGCTAATACGTGATAATAAACGAATTGGATTTAGGAAACTTTTATCCTTTCTCATAGATTTTACGAGAGGAATCTTAACACAAATCGAACAATTATACTCGAAAACTGAAATTTTAATGCCGAAATTGTTGTTGTTTTGCAGCGGCTATTCTCTCCGTTATTACCGTAGTTGGAAATATTATGGTAATGATCTCCTTCAAAATCGATAAACAACTTCAGACAATTAGCAACTACTTCTTGTTTTCACTTGCCGTTGCCGATTTTGCAATTGGACTGATTTCGATGCCACTGTTCACCATATCAACACTCCTGGGCTACTGGCCATTGGGGCCACTTATTTGTGACACTTGGCTGGCACTCGACTATCTAGCTAGTAATGCCTCTGTGCTAAACCTGCTCATCATCAGTTTCGATCGTTATTTCTCTGTTACAAGACCATTAACTTATCGCGCAAAACGAACAACCAACAGGGCTGCCATCATGATAGCGTAAGTTTCACTTTTCTTTTGAATAAATTATTTTTACAACAATTTTATACGTTGAACGAAATGCACCTTACATACATATATAGTGTTTTCTTATATATTTGAATGTTTCTTTTTATTTATTGATTTCAAAATGTTCCAGTTGACAGTGACATGCTTTACCCAAACTATAAACACGAATTTATGAGGCAATTTTTTTACTCGACAGTGATGTGAAAAGGAAATTTTCTTTTGTTGTGGTGTGTGTGTGTGTGTGTGTTTGTGTGTATGACATTTTCACAATAATCTTTTTTTTAACAAAATACAATTTTCATTTATATAATACAGTCTATTTAATTTTATGAGCCAGTGTATGCATAGTTTGGATTTTGTTGCTTTGTGGCATATACATATATATATAGTTCCTGTTTCTGGAAATTACGCTAGATTTAATAAAACCACAAGAAAAATGGCTGTCAGACTTTGCTTAGTTAACTGTGTAACGTTTCAGTAAGCAGAAATTAAAATAAATGTGCAAATAAATTCCCAACAACTTTTCCCACTCACTATATATATGCAATAGTATATAGTGGCTGTCTTTCTTTATGTCTATTACACAACTTTTTAATACAATTAAACAATATTAGTCCGAAAAATTTTGACGGCGATATAATGGACTTGGCATAATTTCTCTAGACACTAAATATATAATTTACATACCACGAAACAAAAAAAATACAGAAAAATTTTGCACTAAGCTTGTTTAATTGTATAATAATTAGATTGTGGCCACTGAGCAACAAAAACTGACAAAATTATATTAATTATTAAGGTGCTTTTTTAACTTATTAAGACAAGTTTTCATTTCCTTAGAGAAAATTGACTACAATATAAATCTGAAATTAAAAAATTTATATATGAACAAACCCACAAGTGTAATATAAAGCTAAATACTGTCGAGTGTACTATTTTCTAGTAAATAAATTGTTTTTTTACGAGACAAGATTATTCCCTAAACAATTCCAGAAAAAATAGAATAGCACCCCCGAAATTCACTACATACATACATGTAGTTGAAAATTATTTGCGATTTTCTAGTCTATTAAATAACGGAACGCATTTATTGGATGGCATTCATATTAATATTGTCATCATTTATATTCTGTTTGTGCCCGTATATTTATTATTACTGATGGTATAAATGGACGATCTGTTGGTATATGTTTTATGGAATATTGTAGATGTGCATGGGGGATTAGTTTATTACTATGGCCTCCATGGATCTACAGTTGGCCATACATCGAAGGCGAACGTACTGTACCAAATAACGAATGCTATATACAATTCATCGAAACGAACCATTACATCACATTTGGTACAGCAATAGCGGCATTCTATGTGCCAGTTTCTGTAATGTGTTTCCTGTATTGGCGCATCTGGAGGGAAACTGAGAAAAGGCAAAAAGATTTGCCCAATTTGCAAGCTGGCAAAAAGGATAGCAGTAAAAGAAGCAATTCAAGGTGAGTTTTAAAAATACAATAGGAAAATATATAAAGAAACAACCAAACTGAAATTGGTAGATTTTTATTAGTGACAGACTGTTTGCTTTAATAGTCCATTAACAATTTTCACCCCAAAATAAACTTCTTATGTAGATGGACAATCAATTCGGTTTTAACATGCGAAACTTCTATTTCGATTGAATTAAAATTACCATTTAAATAATTTACATAGATATTACTTGATGTTTAATACGTACTAGTGTGTGATGGTAGGTATATAGAACCCTTCAAGTCAATCATAAACTCTCAAAGTTCATCCTGAAAACGTACACACCAATTTGCTTCTGCCATACACATTTTCCCCTTTCTCTGCCTGTTATATCTTAGCATTAATTATACTCATGCACAACTTACTACAACCGCAAAATATCATGGATATAACAGCGGCTCATATCATATTTACCTAACACTAATTTGTAATTTCAAACTTGTACATTTGATAGCAATAGTACCTACATAGTATATATATAATTAGTGTACTAAATGATGAAAAACTATATCTGCGATTATAATCACAAGTCCACATAAAACACTAAGTAATTTGTTCACTTCATTACAACATAATAAATTTGCAAAATTAACATACATTTCATTTAATTGCATACAAACTTAATTAATCACCATTTTGTCTTTCATTTTATTTATTTGCATTTTTCTTGTCAGTTTTTTAAACTGCCTTAATTAACTGTGTACATATATATCGTATATACGAGTGATATTTTGAATTGAATTGTTTTTACTTTACAAATATAAATTAAATACACCCTGTAGAGTTATTTATTATACGGTTTATCATTAATTCACATCAAAATTTTAGTAGCCAACATGATGTAAATTCAATAGCCATCCAATTATAGCAATATACGAAAATAATAATCTGTTTTATGGAAATTTAATTAAAAACATTTAGTCGAAAATGATGTAACATGTAATATTTTCAAAAATATATCCCACACATAGTATTTCCTTAGATGTTCGATGTTGGATATAGGATTTATCAAAATACAATTTAATTATAAGTTAATTGTGTGTATACACAGTGTATTCGTGTGCAGTGACGAAGCAAACAACGCTTGTTCGACGGTGGATTTGGAGGAATGGCGCCGTCCCCGGTCCGAATCATCGACAGGGGCCGATACGGACTCTGTTTATATGCACAGTACGGTCTGTGTTGACCATCATCGCAGAAAACGACCGGTTTGTATGCATTTTTACTAATACACTTGAAAATCAAAAATAAGACAAACAACCCTAAACGAATTTTCCACCCTTATAATTATATTTCTCATTTGTTTTTTACTATCGTGAACTATAGATATAAATTCACAAAGACTCTTTAGCAAAACTGTATTTTTGTGCATGCTGTTGTCCTTTTTTTTATTTTGTTGGTGCAGCTGAACGTTTCTCTCTTTTAAATGGGATTGATTTTCCGGGAAAAGCTTCGGCCTCGTATAATATTCACTTAAACATATACCACTACTATACCTATATAAGAAGAATTCGTAAATGCAATCAAGTTAAAAACCAGAAAACATTTTGCGCTAGAAAAATATACGGAAAAATTGTTATCGAATATTGAAAAACGGAAGGATTCAATTAAAAATACGGTGACGTTGAAATATCTGTGACTCTGAAATTTCTTCTCAGTTTTTTTTATTCCTGTGTTCTTAATATCTCGTTGAATATAAACGTCTTTAATAATTTAGGCCCACTTAATTAGGCACTATTCTTTGCAATTTTCTACTCCATTTAAAGTGTTGAGATGTTTATAAAGTAGAAGTGAAGGCATAAGTTGTAGAAGTGAAAATGGCACATATTTCAGTGTTGATGTCTGGAGCTTTCATTGTTTTATCCTGTAAAATTTGCACAAAGATAGCAAAACTACGGTATATACTCGTATATCTATAAATGTGTGTAAGAATGTGGATGAAAATAACAGCAAATCTCTTTAATTAAAGTGATATTTATTGTTAATGTGTATTTGTGTGTGCATTCAGACTAGTCGTACATTATCTATTTACCTTTTGCTGTTATAGTAGAATATTTTCAATCGCAATACACTACGAATAATAAACAAGAGAGCCAGAGAGAAAGCCATACATCAACCGGAAACTGTCACACGAGTATCGACTTTAATGAAAATACTTCATATATATACGTAGTTATACTTAAACTGAAAACTGTATTGTTTTATTTATTCTATTACAGTTTACTAAAGCACTATTAAAACGTTTTCATTGTCTTAATATAATTAAAATAATTAAATGTAACGTTAGTTTAGTTTTACCTTTTAAGGCTTTAACATTATTAAGTATAAAATGTATATGTATATAGATGTCGAGCAAATTGTGAAAATGTTTATGTAATGTGCAATTACAAACGTGTAAAATGAGTAGTACGCCAATATTAGGAATTTAACTTGATCCATCAAAAACTATTAAAATTTCACCCATTTTCCATCATCACCAGCATCCCAAAAATGGTGCTGTGTATTTTAACGATTTCATGACAATTTTCTTTCCATGGCAGCAAAAAAATAACACAAAAACGTGTATTTTATTTTGCTGGTTATGGAAGTGTTGTAAATAGCCGATGCAAGAGGAATGAAAGTTAAGGAAAATTTCCGGTAAAGCACTGATATCGTCTTTCTTCTTCCGTGATCATGAAATCTAATCGGAAATTGAATAAAAACGACATTTTTTCCTACTGTATGGTTGTGTCGCGTGATAAGTTGGAAGAAGCTGACTCAACATAAGCGAATCGTCTATAATATACGACCATGTCAACATATGTACACGTCTATATATATTAATTTATATGTACATATGTGGATTTATGTATTTTATGTAGAACAGTGTTCGGATTGCATCCAAAAACAAGCCCCTTTTCACTTGCTTGTACAACATAGCACGCAAATTTCTTATTTATGAGCTGGGAGTGTTTTACTAGAAGTGTGTATTATACTTTTGACTGATATCCTTTTACAATTCAAACTTTACTATGACGTTTTATTATATCATTTCGCTAAGAATATGGGTTTGTGCTGCCGAAATAATGTGCTTTTAGAAATCCTTTTGTGTATCTAAATATATTCACATAAATCAAAAGAAAATTGTATATTTTATTTTCTACAATATGAATGTATTTGTGTGTTTTCTGTTATACGACGTACTACTATACATAGTATTTTATGCGTATGTTATAGAGAAAAGGTGGATGGTTGGCGGGTATATGGAGGGTACGAGCATGGTGTGTTGCGTGGTGGCATTCTGGGCGAGAAGACAGCGACACAGAAGAGGAGAGTCCCAGCGAGCAGGGCCAAGGGTGCATTACGCCCGTCTCCCTAGACACGCCGCTCCAGAGTTCTGTGTCACGTTGCACGTCGCTCAATGTAATCAGGTAAAGGGCTGAAATATACAGGGTGTTCCAGAATAACGTGGACATATTTTAAGGGGTTATTCCTGAGTACATTTTAAGAAAAAAAGTCCTATAAAATCTTGTCCAAATCTTGTCTTCGTTTTTGAGATACAGGGTGTTAAAGTTTTATGAAAAAATAAGGTTTTACTTAAATATTTCAGAAAATATTAGAGATATTAAAATGAAATTTTACAGAAGAGTTTTATTTATTAATGGGCACATTTGTACCAAATTTGAATGAAAACGGCCGCCCCCAACTATATTTTTTATTGGTGGGGTGGAATCACACCCCGGGAACTTTTTATTTTGCATGTTAATATACTGTTTAAAAAATCT